>CAEGAF010118383.1:0-11138 GCA_903067075.1 Micropoecilia bifurca
GCTGCGCGTTTGCGCAGAGTGAAGGAAAGACGAGACCAGCTGGACAGACAAGCTGGGAAATGAGATGCAGGTGATCGATATCGGTAACAGAGCCAATGATCGGCCGATCCCGATCATCACCGATTTCACGAAAATCGGCCGATTATGATCGGTGACCGATCGATCGGCACACCTCTAGTATTTATGAATCTAAAAGGAAAGAAACTAGCCGACTACTCACTTTAGACAGTGCAGGGGGCCTGGTGGAGACACACGGGTCACACTGGGCCCATTGACGGTACTTAGCTGGACCTCAGACACATAGAGGGTGATGGAGGAAGACTGCAGACGAGTCTTCACCACTTCCAGTGGACACGTCAATATGGCTCCTACAGTGCCCCCACATCTGGTATAAAAATAAAGAAGACAGGCAAGACATAAAAAAATCACGACATCAAATACACAGGTTTTTAAACTCTGAAATTCACCTTTTCAAGTGTTTTTCTGCCAAAAACACAATCTTTCAATACTGTAAATTTGTATTTAAAATAGAAAAATAAATCAAGATAGGTCAGCAAGACACAAAGACATGAAATGCTAAATTAGTTATTTACATATTTTTTTAAAAGCAAAGTTTTGTAAAGCCTATGCTCACCAAAAAGATAGAATCTACACGTGCATAAAACCAACCTTACTTCAAATCCCCTCCCTTAACTTTGTCAGTGTCCTACCACAACCAAAGCTTCCTAAAAATCACCTCCGCTGTTTATAAAAAGCCTAATCTCAGACACACTGATAACAAAAGACAAAAGCAATATGTATATGCTACATGATTGAGCCGATCAAAGCAGGACCGCACTGGGCAGGGTAAGACCAGAGTAAGGAACCTCAGGTGGGGTTATCTCTCATTATTGGTTAATTTTCAATCCGTAACAAACCAGTCGGAGGTGGTCCGGTTAGAGAGCGCTTTACCAGGCAAAGGACATACAACTACTGTAGAAAACTGAAGATATACAACTTCTCACTAGTGAAAGCATATGGGGATGAGCTCAGGATTGAGTTATTTAGCATATACACAACAGAGATGGGTGCAATCTTAGCACTCAAAAATTATCCTGGTTTGATTTATTCAAAGCAGATTAGGGAAAAACTGTTTAACATCAAAAAGGAGAAACCCTACATAAAATAACAATAAAACCACAACGTAGCAGAGAAAAAACTGCAGTGCAAGCTGGGCAAAGTGCTCAAAGTTACATTCCACTCTAATCTTTTTTTGCTTGGTCTTAACTCCCAGTAGGTCATGACATTTGTTCGTTCATACGGGGCCAGGTTCTGCTAAAGATCTCTTCCTGAAAAGATCTGTTCTCACTTAGGAGGAGGGACTTTTGTAATATCAGTGGTTAAATGCAATCAGCTGGGCTTCCCTTAGAGAGATAATTAACAGTAGCATTACGAACTGCACATAGATGGATTGTATTAAAAGTAGAATAAAATTTGACAGCATTGGACTGAATTTAAATTAGCCTATAAGAGTGAATTAGATGACATTTAATAACATTGTAGTTGTACATTGTTTAAATCCTATTGCTTTGCAATAGGATTTTGCTTTGCTTTGGGGATATTTCTTGTGAAATTGAGATATGCAAAAGCAAACCGAGCTGAATTATCGGCCTATATGCAAACAAAATGTCGTTATTATACATTTTCTAAAATATGTAAAGTGGTGTTAAATAATTCAGAGTAAATAAATCTTCTTTAACACGCTTAAACTGGATCTTGCAAAGAGTGAAACATTCAAATATTGCTATTTATCTAAAAACTCCTGTTGGTATGTAGCTTCTATCTGGCATTTTTCTTGTATTTTTATGCAATTTGGGTTAATACGCAGAGGTTCTTACACATTTGTATCACACTGCACATTAAAGCTGATTTAAAAATAAATAAATAAAACGTAGGAAATAGCATTGCTTTTACTGATTGTTAATGAAAACGGAAGGCGTGACCACAAGCTAGCCATCTCATTCATATATATAACTGTCATTGAAGTGTCTTCTCATACAGCTACACAATCAGCGACAAGCCTTTGTAGCTCATATCTGCCAAGCTGGTGTTTAAGCTGCACAGTCACCAGACTACCTTTAATAACACCCCACTTACATTTACATACCACTGAAATGATCGAAAAGCTTCACCTAGCTGGTCGCTGCTAGCACAGAGCTAACTAGCTTAGCTTCTGGCGTACACGACTGTAGAACATACTCACCCTCCAGCAAACAGATGAACTAAGGTATCTCTTTGACTCATTGTGTATCATATTCGAGAACCGTCCGCGGAGAGCCACGCAGCAGCGAAGGGAGCCGAGGATGTCAAGCCACGGGGTAAGCGACCCCGAAACGACAAACAGCGACACTCTTGTCCGTCTGTCTGATGTTGGAGGTCAGCTGCGTACAAGAAAACGACAGTAGGTAACAGCTAACTGAGCTAGCTCACGTTAGCTAACGAAGCTAACAGGTTTCCGGTGATAAAGGTGGATGTCGGAGTACAAACTTAGCGTTTCCACCTTCCGAAACAGGACACTACTTCATTAAAGTGTCCGTATCTGTAAAGGAGCCAATTAATTCCAGTCTAACACTGCGACTTGCAGAAAGGGGAGGATTCGCTCTGACTGACCTCCCCACGTTGACGTGTTTTGCCTGTGTGCTCAGCGGGTCAGGTCGCAATGTTTATCGTCGAATGGCAAGCCGCAAAACAGTGGACGTGATTGGCTGAGGCGTGCCTAAGGCCCGCCCCCGTCACTACTCCTTCACGTGATAGCCGCCTTTATTTTGAAGGGCAGAGATCATCGGAGCTGCAGAGACCTGAGACTGGGTGCAAAGATTTACACTGGTTTTGGATTAATGATATTTTAAAGATGAGTTTTAATATTATGCCAAAATGATCTCTTACGCTGTAATTTGTAATAGTTGTACAAATTGTTTTGCTCTGCTGTCTTTTACTCAGACTAATCTCTGTTTCTTTAACGATCACGGTAAAACACATCTGACATATTTGCATGATGAGACATTTGGACCTTGGACTTTCAGATAAAACGCAGACCTCTCACCTGAGTTCCTGAAGAAAACTGATACAGAATCCTTAAGAAGTTGACAATTCATTATTCATCAAATATGTTCCATTCATCCATTATCTTTACAGTCTTATCCCTAGTAGGATTGCCGGGTTGCTGGTGCGCATCTCCAGAGGATGGCTACACCCTGGACAGGTCGCCAGTCCATCTGCAGGGTTTCATCTGTGTTACATAACTCAAATGGGTTGCAAGTTATATTTTTTCTTCTGAAAGAACATAACTTTTTCAGAAAAAAAGGTTCTATCTGGCAGTTAGAACTCTATCTAACTGCCAGATAGCGTTCATGATCTAAATGTTTGATACAGTAGCTCTTTTTAGACAGCATAGACTGGTTGGTGCCAACTGTAAGAAAAAAAAGAGAAAAAAAAGAGAAGACAACTGAAGTTTACTCCACATTGGACATGAGGTTTCCAAAGTGGGACAGGAAAATAAATCTCATACTGCCTTTAATTTTATAATTACAGATGCCTTTTAACCTCTTAAGATCATGTGCCGCTACTTCCCATCTTATCGCATTACTTCCAGACAATACGTAAGTCAGAAGCAGCACAAGGTGCTGCTGGAGAAAATTTATAATATATATTATCTTCATTTTGTTAGGGAAGCTCTGTAACTCTTTGTACAGACACCAATTCATTTTCTATTTTTACAGCATTTGTCTGTCTTTTATATAGTTTCTAGGCCAAATGAAGCATTTCTTTTAAACAGTTTAATAGAGTGAATAAAAAAAACAATAGCTACACTACTTGTCTTTAAATAGATTCTATGTTCCTCTTCAAAGCACAGTCTCCAATCTGTACCCCTGCAGATTTGGAGAAGGGGTCGTACTGTAGGAAAGTGGTTACCATGTGTTTGGCCTTACAACCTTATCACCCAAGTCATTTTGCTGAGGGTGCTGCTTGAATATGGGATACTGTATACCCATTGTAGAAGTACTTTGAGTGGTCAGTATAACTACAAAGCTGCATTCTTATTTTCATACTGACCTTTATGTTTTCTGGACATCCAATGCAACCCAATGATGAGCAATATCCTCTGCATAGGTCCTAAACTGCATAGTGTATGTCCTGCTCTAGTAATGCTAATTCACAGTAAGCTAATTAAATTGTTATGCTGTACACGTGGGTCCCCATTAATATTATTACATAATCTACTTTGTTTTCAGACTGAGTCTTATAGGTACATGGTTAAAAATTGCCTTGGAGACTTAATATTGAGGTAAAAGTCCCTTCAACACAAGTATTGTTTTTAAAAACAATGGTCCAGTGACCACTGAAATACTTGTGGCCACCATTAATGTCTGAAGTACATTTCACTTAAAGTACTATTCACTTGAAGTACTTGCAGTTTACCTTGTCCATTATGAATCAAATGTCCATTGAACCATTGCTGTTTGTTTTCATGCCAAGGTTAAAGTATCCTCTCACACTGCCTGTGCTGAGCTGCAGGAAACAATCCTTTAAAACTGTGAAAGTTGTTTTCCTGTCTGTTCTTACCTTCACTTTTCTTTCTGCAGCAAAATAAATGCCCCAAACATGATCTAGGGCCGTATGTGAAGAATGTATTTTTGTACTGTTTGTTTTGGCTGGTGATGCAGAGGCCAACATCTTGGTTACCACGGTCTGGACAAATAAAATGTTAGTCTGAACTTTGACTGCAAACATTCTTCTGTGGCTTTTAGTTGGCCTCTGAGGACAAATGCAATCACAGCTAAAGAGATTTGCAGCCAAAACATTTGTGCACAAAAAAAGAATATGCGTTTATGAACAAGAAGGAATGACAGAATCTAAAAGAACAAATGCTGTTTTAAAGGACATATTATGGTTCCTTATACATGTCAGAATAAGTCTATAATCTACACCGAACATTTTCACAACATTTTTTGCAAGCAATAATTTTCAATTGAGAAATCACCTGGTCAGTTCTGCCTAAATGAGCTCCTTCTAGAATACGCTGTTTTAGGATCATAGGAGACAACATACTATCATATTTGGCATATTTTGTATGTAAAGTATGCTAAAAAGTTAGGGTTTGGTGTTATCTAACCAGAGCATTTTCTTTCATACGTTTGCTGTGTTCGCCACAGAACTACACATTGCGAAGACAATACTGAAGTTGTCTTGTCAACAGAATTACCAGCATGAGCTGCAGAAAGTCATGGCTTGGTAGGTTTGTTGCTCTGTCACCTTCTTTCTATTTCCAGATGATGAACTAAAGAAAACGGTGTAATATTTAAAGCCTGAAATATAAATGTATAGCTTAATCCAGCTTTAGGATTCACAGCTCTGATCCTTGGTCTTAATGAGAATGTTCCCTAAGAAATCTAAGATTACTTCTGTAGTTATACTGGGATTAAATTACTTTCAAGGATAGAAAAGAGAGTTGATTACATAGAATTGTATTTTTGGACATTCTGTATATTAGTGAATAACAGGGAAGTGAACGCAAATTCACACCCCACATTTTAGGTGTATATTTGAGGACAGTTTTTCAAGGCTCTGCATATGTAAAATCACAAGGGTTATTATTATTATTATTATTATTATTATTATTATTATTATTATTATTATTATTATTATTATAGTACAAGACCAGCCATCATGATTTTGATTTTGTTGAGAAGACTTTCCTGCTGTTTAAAGAAATGTGGAATATTTTACATTTGTAACAGAAACCCGGTAACAGAGTGACATCCATATTAGGGTGCTGCCTTATAAAGCAAATTGATTTGGGGAATCCCTTAGTTTGAAGTAATCCCATGCAAACTCTGTGTCACCATAAAAGGATGTAAGGTATATTTTGATGTATTGCATACAGGACCTCCAGATATTGACTCAGACTTAGGATTTTTAACTGAAGCCAATTGATCTAACAGCTGAGATAATTAGTGGGTACTCCACTAATTTATAATTTGTTTCTTTTGCTGGTTATCTTGTCCTGGCTGATCCTGTTGGTTACAAATGCAAAAACTCTTCTCCACGACTCTGAAGTGTTTCTGGAAAATGTATGTCCAGTCAACACAATGTCAATCATTAACCACTCTTTGACCATCTGGGCTACTGAACTTTAACTTTGTTGTTAAGTATATTAAAACAATAAGGTGCAATTGGTTCAGAAAATACCCACCCATTCATTTTCAGTCGCTGGGTAATCATTTTCAAAACTGCAGGCTGGAACGTGGAGCCAGCAGTCAGTAGACAGGAGAGAAGGTACAACCCATACAACTGTGCAAACACAAACACAGATTTGAGGACAATTTAGAATCGCAATTTACCTGACATGAACATGGACTGTGGCAGGAAGTCTGAATACCCAGAAAAAGTCCCTGAACCCTTGAGACAACATTGCTCACCAATGTGACACCATCAGCCCTTTGGAAAATCTTTTTTCGGTATTTTCAGAGCTCTAAGTTTAACACATGTGACCACAGAGTGGTCAGTCATTACAGAGGTGCTCACATGTTCTCTGGCATCTTCACGACAGTCATTGCATAGCTGCGGAGTCTGGGATGTGCAATACTGTGCAAAAGTCTTAAAGCCGTCCTCATTTCTTTTTAAATTGTGTATTCTTTTAAGGACATGCAGGTTGTTTGAGATTCTGGTTTAGAGTCAGACTTCTCCAGATTCTCTGAAATTCTACCTTTTGTTGACTATATTGGTTGTTCTTTCACTCATTTTAGGAAAATCTTGTAAAACAAAACAATTAACAAAAGCATACAATACTATTTTACAATAGATTCACATAGGTAGGTTAGGTTCACATTAATAGACATTTACGCATCCATTTTTCATTTGAAGAAAAATCATTCGTTACAGTTGTATCATATGTAACCTTCATGTAAAATAATAGTAAATAAACTATGTTGAATGCAGAATTCCTTACTTTGTAAACTGAAAGTGATTGCATGTGCTCTGCAGCTTGTCTGGCTTGTGATTCATATCTGCATTATCTTAAACAATGGCCTTCATAAATGTTTGCACTCCTAGAAGATGTGTGAAAATACAACAATTAAAGTATATTTTACATAAATGGAAGAATATCACACTTATGAATCTAGTAAAAATCCAACTCTAATCTATGGAAGAGGATTAGAACCACAGAAAAAAAATAATTCTGACTTTAATCTCTGAATTCTGACGTTAATCTCAGAATCCTGAGATTAACGTCAGAATTCTTGTTAATCTCAGAATTCTGAGATTAACGTCAGAATTCGGAGTGTAATGACTTTAATTTCAGAATTCTGACTGTAAGTCAGAAAGTCAGAATTCTGATTTTATTACTTGAATCTCAGAATTCTGACTTTAATCTCAGAATTTTTTTTTTTGGTGGCCCTAATCTTCTTCCATACTAATCTAATTGGATTTATTCTGTTTTAAAAAGTCCCAAGCTAAGACATTGTTTTTGCTGTATTTTTTAAAGCGATCAGTGCCACAATCATTGGTGTCCCTAACAATTCCTTTGCTTGTCTTTCTCCGTTTGTCTCAGGTTACCCACCCATACAGTACAAGACAAACACCCATGAATGCACTCACTCATACCTTACAGAGATCAGCTGACCTAGCAGGTATGTTTTTGGATAGTGGAGCTGGAGAGAAGTCAAGCCTGAACAGAGAGAACATTCAAACTCCATGCACAAAGAGCCCAAGGCCTGGATTTGAACCCATGAACCTCTTCCTGGAAGGCAATAATGCTGCAAACTGCAATACCTTGCAGTCCAACCTACCAATTCCAATAAAATAAGTTTCACCAAAGAATCTCAACTATTCTGAATAGGTCACAGTTAAATGCTTCAACCATCGTTGATATTTAAGTATGTCTTTATGTTCAAAGGCTTGAGTATGATCAAATATGATTTGACTATCATATGTCAACAAAACATTAGCATCAGGTCACACTTACTGTCTTATCAAAGACACAGTCAGACATGTCTCCTATACTTAACCTAATAGACTTTCACGTGGCAAAATAGAAACTTACTCCCAAGCGCATGCATGTCATTCCCAAATAAAGGTTGCCATCATCCTCATCTCTATCCCATGACTTGCATTGGTGCTGAGTAGAATTTGAAGGGAGCAAGGCAAGATAAGTGGATGCACGTTCAAGCAGTTCCACTCATGTGACTGACGTACCCCTAGATATTACTGTGGAAGAGAAGGAAGATGCCTGTTGACAATGAGCCACTGAAAGCCCAGGAGATTCCTCAGTCTGATTCACACTGTGATGGTCACACTAAGTCCACGCTGTTAAATGACCTTTCTATAGACAATAGAAATACAGCAGAAGTTACTAAGTTTATTTCAATGACACTTTCATTTTACAACCATTTTTTTCATCTGCCCTTAAGAACCTTGCGTCTTACATGCAGTTTCTGGTAGATTTACTTGGGAATGGCTTCCTAACTGAAACCATTAAGCAACTAAAAGTCATTGTGCAATCAATTCCAGAGGAGCATGTGCATGTGCTTATCTTAGATCTAAGTTCAAGGAGTTCATCTTTCTTTCACTCATCCCCCATTTCTATATTAAGCAAACACAGCTCAGTTCTTTGAATAATCATCTGGAATTCTTGTCTGGTAGATTATCCATTTTAAGCAGGAACCATATGTCCTGAACAATGACCCGAGAATACAAACACTTTCCATGTGAGACAAGACTTTTATCAATGCCCCAATTGTATAAGGAGTTTGGGTTGTGTGTTAGCTAATATAGACAACATGGTAGCGCAGAGTCAAAGTTACATTCTTACTGTCTCGTCACCTCCGCATTAAAAGTGTGAATGACATTTTAAATAGTATAAAAAAATAATCTTGGAACTGAGGGATAGCCCTCTTATGCAAACAGAAAACCTATGTCCATCCCAACAAGCCAAAACATATTTTAAAGACAGTTACAGGCCATATTTTCAATTATAAAAATTGTACAGAGGCAAACACATGTAGGATATCAACAAGACAGAATTGAAACTTTATGCTCTATTCTATTGGATTGTTGTGGCAGAAAGTCACATCATGCTGTGCTCAGGAAACATCCAAACATGGCCTTAGGTTGAAGATCATAGCCAATTATTAGCGTTTTTTTTTCCCAGCTAACACCACTGACCTTGACAATTTTTAAAAAATTGTATCCAGTGTGAATTTTATTTCTAAATTAACACTGACTTCAATGGCTAAAGATCAATGGGAATCTGATCAACATTATATTGCCCAAAGTTTTAACTTTGGAACTGACATGTCATACATAGTCCATATGGTTTAATGTGATACTGATCCATCCTCTGCAACTCTAAAACTTAAAAGCTTTAGGTTTTAGAGTGTGTTTGACCATTTCATAAATGTGTAAATGAGCTGAAGCATTAATAGTTACTTTCACATGTATCCACAATGTGGAAAAAGAGCTCCATACTGTAATCCTCTCTGCAACGAACTTTAATCTTGACAAAATGCAGTATGGCGAGTGCACTTTCCCCGGCAGCTGCCAAACTGGCTTCTTTGTTGGATTGCCAGACAGTGAGAGATTATTGTTCAATCCAATAAATACTGCTCCACTCATATGGTGGAAATGCGCTTTATACCACCACCACTGACCTCGGTCTGTGATATTAATGTGACCTACCACTGATTTCTGTTTTGGTTAGTGCCATTGTTGTAATGATGGAAACTTGAAGCTTAACAGGCTTTATAAAAGAATACACTTTGGCCTATTGCTTGGAGCAAGAATTGTACTACGAACACAATGAAACAAGACAACCTGATTTCTCTGGGTGGAAAACAAAGTGACCAAGTGAGACGTCTGAAAACAACACGAATGCAAAATTAAAAGAAGATAACCCTGACAACAATTTTATGTCAGAGGCAAAACTCAGAGCAACCAACAAGATCCTTTTCTGATGCTTCCAGGCCATGGTAAGACTCTCAGTGTGATCTGTGATGCTAATGGGGTCAACAATATAGAATATCTACAAAAAGGAATCATCTCTTGTGCTGTTTGTGCACAAGAGATGTCAAAATGTTTCATTCACTTTAAAAAACATCCTATATTAAGGGAAAGTAACTATTAATCTGATATATTATTAACAAAAAAGCTTAAAATAATATAAAATGTTTAAATATTTCCATTGTGAAATATAGTAAATTACAGTATCTGAAGCATTAATAGTAAAAAGACAACACATGTATTGCTGTAGATAGTCCAGCAGATGGGGCAGTTAGGTTGGGCTTTTGCCTTAAGCTTTATAAAAAGAGCTCATTCTCTCTGTTGTCAAGGTAGAAAGAGAAAGCTAGAGCCTTTCTGGAGAACCAAAACATTTGTTTCAAAATAAAAGCTAAGAGTGAGCCTCAAAGTCTTAGTTTTCAGTTACATTCATTTACAACTTTGCTGCATCTTCTACAGCTAAGATGATCACCGCACCTAATTTTACTTGCACACTTTTTATATTTTTTATATTAAAACTATAATTTAGTTGGATGTCAAGAGTCAAGTCATTTTTATTTTTACATTATTAAAGGGATCAGGAGTTAAAAACATAAATTTCACATCCACATGGTCTTATTTTTTCTACAAACACCCTGCTATGGTTTACTTTTGAGAGACACCTTCAAGCTAAACATCGACCATTAAAGTATATGATAATTAAAAGCAGTGGACTATGAAAACCTCAAAAACACCTCATAATGAGTTTCTGAACAGAAGCAGTTTCTCCCAATATCTTTGATTGACTTTAAATGGAGCCTTTTTAGCTCTCAGAGTTTTTTACCCATTAAAACTAAAACTGCCATAACTTTTTATTCAGTCATTCTGGTTTTTATTCAATCATTCTGGTTTCAAAATAAATAAAGGCAGACTCAATCATCATTAAAGGGCACTGCTACATTTGCTTTTATAATGGAAATAATTCAAACTCCTTGTTTAGAGAACTAGAGATTTAACTAAAGGCTAAAGGGTTAGAGTCCCAGTTGACAGAGTTTCAACTAAAGGCAAAAGGTAAGGCTCTTAGAGCCCCCTTACTTTGAGGAGACCCCATAAGGGTAACTCCT
>CAEGAF010118396.1:0-10975 GCA_903067075.1 Micropoecilia bifurca
TTGACCTTTTGACCTTTACACTTTCATTAATATCTTCAAAGCCAAAGCAGCACAAACAAAAATGTTTGCTGCACAAACCAGCACAAATGTAGCCGAGTTGATTGACACCCATTTTGTCTGGTTTGAAGAAGGTGGGGGGGCTGGTTGTCCTTGGATGTCCTCTAGAAACATTTATTTATAAATTTTTGCTGCACAAACGTAGCACAAACGTTTGACACCCATTTTGTCTGATTTGAAGAAGGTGGGGGGGCAACTTCACTCAGGTCATTTGGTCAGCTGGTTTATCTCCATGGTGTCCTAGATTTTTCTCCGGTTGGAATACAGATTTTTGCTGATACGTTTTATTAAATGATTAAAAGTCTTATTTTGTTTTTATTGCCCGGTAATAAACCCACTTATCCAACTAGAGATAAAAAGTAGAGATAAAAAACAAAAAATATCAGACATCAGTGAGAGCCTTTCATAATACAAAAACAGTATTTTAATTGTCTTTCTACTAGGTTTTATATTCTCCCATTTGTTTATCACGACTATTTTTATTGACATTTTATCTGGGTTTTAAAAATAGTAACAGTATTTCAATAATTTCTGAAGAAATTACATGAAAAAAATGGACTAAACGCATCAGAAAAGGCAAACATGTATGTTTGGTGTGTGGAAATCCATTCCATGTTTTCATTCTGGACTTTCCACGGTTATGCATTATTGATTGGTTTGGCCCCAAATTGAGTAAATGTTACCTTTAAACCTTGACAGGGAAGGTGGGACTTACCGTAATATAGAGACTCACTTCATTAGGAAATAACAAAATCATTAATCACTTCAAACTTTTTAATAAAGATAAATCCATTTTGGGACTATATGATTATGTTTTTTTGAATAATTATCATTAAATGAAATAGGTGGTTAACCTATTTATCTGACTTTTGACTTTGACTGGATCAAAAGTCAAAGTATTTTCCTCACTGGTTAAACTTTTGAACTTTGGTGTCTATGATGCTTCACTGTGAGTGCAAACAAAAATATGTAAAAATGGAAGGAAAGCAGTTTATTCCGTTTAGTTTCCATTCTTTAACATCTCTGACTTTTCACACAGCACTTCCTCACAAGACGTCTACAATAAAGCTGAAACTAATCCAAACTAGTCCAGGAAACGAGAAATTCTGCAGCTAGATTTTAGAAACCCATTGAACTTTATGAATCCTGTTTGATGAAGCGGTTTTCTGGTTAAAGTTCGGATGTTTCCTGACGTTATGTAAGTGCGACCCGCTGATCAAATGGTTGTCTTGCATTGTCCGATGGTCAGTGACCCCCTTGGCGTTTTGCCTGATCTCAGCAGCCCGTCAGTGGAAGCAGTATAAAAAGACAGGGAAAGCGCATAGAGCAGCTGTCTGTGCATCTGTTTCACTTGTTAATGTTTGTCTGATGTTTTAATTGATGAAAATGAAGAAATTTGGAGTTGTGTTGTTGTTGTGTTGTGCTGCAATATGTGCTGCAGGAATGAGAAGAGAGTATTTTCTTAAGATAGAGGAGGTTTCGTGGAATTATGCTCCAACCGGGAAGAACGTCATCCAGAATCGATCCCTGCAGGAAGATGAGTAAGTTAAATAACTGCTCATTTTACTATTTTACAAAGAGAGACTGATTTTTTAAATTTGTCCAAACTGACATTTTAATAGGGGCATTTTTAACTAATTGTGACTAAATGTGTCGTATGTAAAAGAAAGTCCACACATGAAACTTTGTTAGACTTTATATGTGAAATGTTTCCTATGTTAATTTTAACATGCATCAAACCTAAACTGCAAAAACAAAATCATACCAAGTATTTTTGGTCTTGTTTCTAGTGCAAATATCTAAATACACTTGAAATAGTTAAAGAGCTTGTTTCACATCAATAATTCCTTCATGTTGAAGAAAAAGTACTTACTCTGCTATTTCACTTATGAGAAAAATGTTTTGCTAATTTAAATAGAATGGATCAAATACCTTTTCATTGATATGAAGGAATTATTGATGTAAAACAAGCCTATAACTAGCTGAAAGGTTACTTATAAATCAGTTTTGAGGATTCAACATAAAATAATTAGGTTTTTAGAATTTTTTAAAATCATATAGTACATAAGCCTTTTAGAAATATCATAAATAAGGCAACAAACAAACATTTGGAAATCATAGATCCACATTGCTTGTCAATGATTTATGCAGATGAGGTAAAGCAAAGCAAATAATAATAATTTTAAAAAATAAACTTTTTGCCCCTAGCAAAGGTTGGCAACGTCTACAAAACTGGGGAGTTACTGTGAACTTACTAAACTTATTTTTACATATCTACAAGTTTTTTAAAAAAAAATACACGCATTTTTTTTTTTATCCAATTGTAATAAAACGATAAGAAATTGTTATTTGATATATTTGTACAGTGATGAAACCAGCTGAGCAAACATGCTGGTTGCTAGGCAATGGGCAGGACTTTGCAGAGGTTGCTAGGTAACAGGCTGGGGTTGCTAGGTAAGGAGCAGTGCCTGTTTATTTGTTACGCTGCATTCTGGAGGTTTTTGAAACAATTCATTTTACAAAATACTTGGTTTTGTGATTTTGTTTTTGCAGTGAAAATTTGACGTTTCCATGGATACCAACTATGTTTATGTTTAGCTGAGGGGGAAACGTAGGGGAAAAAAGTTTAAATCTTTAAAACAGGCGATAATAACATTTACGTGCGATTTCTGTGATGTAAAACAAACAAAAATAGTTTTCTCTATGTGTAAATATCTTTGCAGAGAAGCTTCTGTGTTTTTAGTGAAACGTCCCCAACGCATTGGGCTGGTCTACAAAAAGGCTGTTTACAAACAGTTCAGCGACGCCACCTACAGGACGGAGCTGCAGAAACCAGAATGGCTGGGATACCTGGGCCCCTTGCTGATGGCGGAGGACGGCGACACGGTGATCGTCCACCTGAGAAACTCGGCTTCCAGGCCGTACAGCGTCCACGCACACGGACTCAACTACAGCAAAGGGAACGAGGGTGAGAACCGACCAGTGTTGTATAAAGTACTGAAATCTCAGAGTCAAGTAAAAGTTTAGGTTTCTCTCCAAAATATGACTTTGGTAAAAGTCCAAGTCACTGACTGAAATGTTACTTGAGTTAAAGTCTGAAAGTATCTGAATTTTCTTGTACTTAAGTTTGGAAATTACTGTGAAAATGGATGAACTCAAGTAATGTAATGAAAAGTATAAGTAAAACGTAAAACAAGGCAAATGCAGTTTGAATTACATTTTTTATATTTTGGTTAACTTGTCAAATACAGTTAAAGTAATAAAAACAACCAAGTACAAGTAAAATTAAACCTGCTAATAGATAAACATCATTTAGTTAAGAAAATTAGGTTCTTTACCTATAAGGTAACCTAACCTGCTTTACAACTGAACCAGCTTCTTAGTATCCAGTTTTTAGTTTTTGTATTTTCTGTCCAAAAGATGGAAACAACAAACAGAAAGCAAGAACGTCCTTGGAGAAATTGCAAAGACCAGCATCTAATTTGTTACTCTGTGTGGACAGTTTTATCTTCTTTTCTTTAATTTATTCAAATAAGGCTTATCATCCAACCAGGACCTGTTTCTGACCCTCTCTAAAGCCATTTGTCCCCATTGTCTAAGGAGAGCTTCTCTGAACTCCTGCTGGTTTATGGCTTTCACACATAGGTGTGAAAAGCTGGAACTTCCTACTGATTATCTGCCAAACAGACAAAGGGCAAAGGACAGAGATCTTGGCAAACGATCTGCCTTAAATACAGGTAAAATAAAGATCAATAGGCCAGAATAAGTTATAAATTTGAAAACTATAATTAGGCTATTTAAATTAAGTCATGTTAAACTTTAAAACTAGCTTATTTTAAATATATTTTCTTAACACTAGCAACCCAGTTCTACATATCAGTTATAGCATGTGAAAAATGTTATAAGTGAAATAATCTGCCAGTGGAAGTAGAACTTCAAGCTCCTATTTGTTGTTGAAAAGTTAATTGTAAGTAGGTTTTGTCTTATTTCAAGTTAAATACTTTGGTAAGATTTTTGTTTTTGCAGTGAACTGCTTGTGCTTTAGTGGAAGGATAATCCATTGTTGCAATATGTACATCGTAAAAAATCACTTAACGGCAGCTGTTTCTGTGATTTTTTTGTATTGATTTTTTGCCAAACAAAAGTGGTGGAAAAAAGGGGGGTGGTGGGGAAGTCAGAATAAACAAAAAAAATCAGAATTTTCAGAAAAAAAAAATCAGAATTTTTAGAAAGTTATAATTTTTAGAAAAAAGTCATTTTTTAAAATCTGAAATTATAAAATTTTTAATTTTTTTTTTAGTAAAAGTCACACAGTAAAAATTACAGTGTCGAATTAACACCTAAAAGTGTCTACATGTGCTCATGTCACCTGGTGTTAAATTCAACAATACAGAGAGTCACATTAACATTTACAACGGTGTTAGTGTTAAAATATATTAAAAGTAACACCAGTGTAGTGTTGATCACAAAACATAATGTGGTGTTAAAAAAGCAAATAATTGACCCACAAGGTGCAAGGTGCAAGGAATGAAATCCAGTGGAAAATATTCCAAACAATACACAGAAATGGAAAGTTTAACTTTTCTTAAACCCATTTCAGAATTATAGAACAATGTTAATTTAACAAAAAAAATGTGTGTCAAACTTTTAACACTTTCGAAAGTGTTACTTTAACACCAGATGACTTGGACACATATAGACACTTTTGGGTGTTCATTTTTACTATGCATAATTCTTAGATTAAACCATAATCCTGAGGAAAAAGTATTTTCCTCAGTGGCTATAACTCTCTTCCATATTTCTATGTAACATTAACTCATTAAAATGTTTAGATTAACATGGACAGTTTGTTTGTGCTTCCAGGAGCCTTGTACCCTGACGGCACAGATCCACAGCAGAAGAGGGACGACTCAGTGGCTCCTGGTGCCACTGTGACGTATGAGTGGACTCTCCCAGAATCCCACAGCCCAACAGCTGAAGACAGCAACTGCTTGACCAGGTTCTACCACTCTCATGTCCGCCCCCCAAAAGACGTGGCCTCTGGACTTATAGGACCTCTGCTCATCTGCAAGCGAGGTACAATCCAGTTAAAAACTACAGCCTGGCCAGTACCTTCACACGCAATCCACTTGATTCACACATTGTTGAAGCACAGTCTGAGATTTCTCCCATTGACTTGGATTAGAATTTCAACCGGGCCAATCAGCAAACAGAAGGAGAAGTTGTGAACGATGACGTTGATTCTCTGTTTTATGATTGTATTCTGGCTGCCTGTTTTTAGGGGCAATATTGATAGACAAAAAGGAGGTGAATTTCAGACAGAAAACTCAAACATTATGAGATTAATCTCAGAAAATGTCCCTTAAAAAAACATGGAATTTTCTGCATTTCAAACGTCTAAAATGTTTAACTTTTGGAGCTCAGAAATTTCCATATTTTTTTTATGGAAAAGTCTACTGTCATAACTGAAATAATGTTTAATCTACATTAAGGACTTATTTACTTAGAATAAACTCTTATTTCCTGCTGAAAAGTTATTTTCAAGTCACTTTTGTCCTATTTCTGGTGTAGTTAGATATCAGCAATAGAAACTAGACAGAGAAATACTGGGTAGGATTTTGTGTTTTTGCAGTGTAGACACTTTGCATCTCTGTTAAAAAGCCAACTTTACATATCCAGACCTTTCCTGTTTTACTTTTGAATTACTTCTACAGCAAATACTGACTTCTTAGTATGAAAAATATAACGGAATAAAAAAAAAATTGAAAAAATATGAGCTACACACAGAACCAGGAGAAACTAAATTCAACTTTTCTGCAAACCAAGACTCTCAAAGGACACAAAAAATGTGTTTAATTGCAGAAAAAAGATTATTTTCATCAAATTCCCTTTTAAAATCAAGGAAATTTGTCAAGTGTTTCATTTTCTACACAGTAAAAATGCCAGTGTTGAATTAACACCCAAAAGTGTCTATATATGTCCAAGTCAGCTGGTGTTAAAGTAACACTTTTGAAAGTGTTAAAAGATTGACACCCATATTTTTGTTAAATTAACATTGGTCTATAATTCTGAAATGGGTTTAAAACTTTGGGTTTAAAAGAAATGGAAAATTCAAACTTTCCATTTCTGTGTATTGTTTTGAATATTTTCCACCGGATTTGATTGATATTGACACCTTGTGGGTCAATTATTTACTTTTTCAACACCACATTTTGTTTTGTGATCAACACTACACTGGTGTTACTTTTAACATATTTTAACACCAACACTGTTGTAAATCTTAATGTGACTCTGTAGTGTTGAATTTAACACCAGGTGACTTGGACATATATAAACACTTTTGGGTGTTAATTCAACACTGGCATTTTTACTTTGTACTGACTTTGAGATAAATTGTAAATCATTTGTTAATATAAAATGGAGTAATTATTTTAAAATCTGATTTTTCTGTAGGAACTCTGGACATCCATGGTGACAGGGCAGCCGACTACACCTACGCTCTGCTGTTCATGGTGTCGGACGAGAACCTGAGCTGGTACCTTGACGACAACATCAGGACACACATCACAAATCCCATCAGGGACCTGAAGGAGGACGAAGATTTTATAGAGAGCAACAAGATGCACGGTGAGAACCGCTGATACTGTTAATATGCAAACTGAAAAGTTGAGGTCTAATACTTTGTTATGTCACAGGGATAAATGGTTATCTTTACGGAAACTTGCCTGGACTGAGCGCCTGTCAAGGCAACAAGATCCACTGGCACCTGATTGGCCTCGGCAATGAGGTGACGGCTTTTACTTTTATTATTTCATTTAAAGGACTGTAGACATCATTAAATGGGACTTATTAGTTTTAATATAATGGGAAAAGCTTTCTACTGCCAAACTTCAATGATTTATAAAAATAATATATGTGAATTATACTGTTGTAGCAATGTAAGTTGAACCCAGATATATTTGTGAATAAATTCATCTTGTAAAAACACAAAATTTTACCAAGTGTTTTTGGTTAACACTTATATCTCAGTACACTTGAAATAGTACAAAACTAGTCACTTTTGAAGATAGGAGCTTGTTTTAAGTAAATAATTTCTTTATATTGAGTTAAAAGCCCTAGTTTCACTGGCAGATTATTTCACTTATAACATGGGGAAAATGTCATACATTAAAAATGTTAAATGAAAATTGCTGCGTGATTTTTTTCTAGCTGCTTGAGATGGTTTTCGAAGCAGTAGAAATCAATCAATCAATCAATCAATCAATCAATCAATCAATCAATCAATCAATCAATCAATCAATCAACTTTTATTTGTATAGCACATCTCAGCAGCAAGGCATTTCAAAGTAAATTAAAATTAAATTAAAAATTAAAATAAAAACAGCATGTGACATTGGGAAAGAGATTTTAAGAAACAATTAAAAAAGGAAACAGTGAGAAAGAGAAATAAAAAGTAAAGATAAAAACATTAAAAATAAGCAACTCTAACCAGGTGGGTTTTAAGTTGAGATTTAAAGTGTTTCAGCTGCTTTACAGAAACTCAAATGGAAGCACACAAAGTGCATAATGTGAACCTGAAGCACATTCTCTCCTTATTCTGGCATTAAATAAAATAAACTTTAGTTTTAGTTTCATTTCAGCTGAGTTATCCATCTGTCTGGTTTCACCAAACAGTCCTGCCTGAAGTTTTAACTGCGTCTCTCTGGCAGGTGGACATGCACTCAGTTCATTTCCACGGCCAGATCTTGACCAACCTGAACCACCACACCGACATGGTGAGCCTCTTCCCGGCCTCCAGCACCACGGCTGAGATGGTGGCCGACAACCCCGGACACTGGCTGCTGACCTGCACCGTCAACGACCATCTGGCGGGTGAGGAAACGTCTCCCGGCCTCCAAATCACGACAATCGATAACTCAAAACCGCCATTTTTATCGCGCTCTGTGTCGGCCGCGCAGCACGCAGGCGCGTTGCCGTGGCAACAGCAGTGACGGTACTTTTTGTTTCAGGATTGACCGAAAAAAGGACAGAACATTCAGATCGTTACAGTTTTATGTTTTCTGGCTTGATTTTTATTTAGTAATTATTAATAAGTGATCACTGTGGTAGATTAGCTACCGTTGCTTTTAGCTAAGCTAACACAGCGATGGCTGGTTAGCTAACTTGGGCTGCGTTCACATTGCAGCCTGAAGTGACTCAATTCCGATTTTTTGACCTGAGACTCAACAAATCTCACTATTCTGAGTCCTGATACAAGTGGGAAGAAAAACAACAACCATGACGATGATTAAGTTGTTAATATGTTGCTCCGGTTGGACAACTTCAAATATATAAGCTAAGCTCCACCGTTAGCCTCCATGTTTACTTCCTCAAACACTGAGTTCTTCTTCTTCTATGGCGGTTGGCAGAACACTGAGAACGCTGACGCTATGGCGCCCTCTACTGCGCATGCGGGACACTTTCAGGTCGTTTGCCCGTTTACACTGCAAAACACATTCAGGTCCATTTACTGGTAGTGTGAACGGCCGGCAAAAAAATCGGAATTGAGTCACTTCAGGCTGCAGTGTGAACATCAAACACCTGCTCTATCTGGACTTTTTGTTTCAACTGAACCGAAACACACCAAATTCCACAGCACATCTACATGTTACGGTTAGCATAGTCAAGCTAGCATAGCTGACATACTTCCCCCTCCTCCTATTTTGTTATTAAATCTTTTTCTTGACCTTGTTATCCTATTGTTGTAGTATTAACAGTTAGTAGCAAAGCACTTCATCCCATTTTCTTTTATATTTATCACAAGATTCAGCATGTTGACGACTTGACAGCTAAAGCCAACGGACCTCACACTGCTACGTGTTTGACGCCGATAACCCATTAAATTTGAAATACTTCCCTCCCGTTTGGGGTTTTGCTTTGTATTTTTCATCCAGCTGGAATGCAGGCATTGTTTGAAATCAAGAAGTGCTTCCCTAACGTGCACAAGCCCCGTCCTCACGGTGAGCTCAGGCAGTTCTTCATCGCTGCTGAGGAAGAGGTCTGGGATTATGCGCCCACAGCCCCCAGTGAAAGGTTGGTTAATCCACATGCTAGCAGACATGTTGGCGTTTTGAGAACTGCTCCAACCACATCCTGTGCTTTTCTGCTCACAGCGAGGCAGAAACCTTTGTGACCAGAGGTCCGACCCGCATCGGCAGCAGGTATAAGAAGGTTCGATACGTGGAATATCTTGACAACACTTTCACAACGAAGATGATACGCAGCCCGGAGGAGCAACACCTGGGGATTCTGGGTAATCCAAGCACGACAGGGATTTAAAAACTCGTGTTTTAACTAGAGATGTTTTTCCTGCCGATACCGATCACCCATGATGGCCAATCTCCCATACCGATCACATAATTATTATTATTATTTTATTTATCATAAACACTACCCTCACATTATGTGGAAAAAGGAACCATGAATTCACCTTAATTTAGACAACAATTTGTTTTTAATAACTTTTTCCAAGGAGAAAACTAAACAAAACAGGCATTGTGCAAATTGAACCACTATCAATAATACTATCTTTAACAGACTGATAACATATGAGGCTCTGAAGAGACTAAATAATGCAAAGAGCCAAAATAAAACCTCTCAACATTGACAAAAAAATTCAAGTATAAAACTTAACATTCAAAGGCAAAAACAGGATCCATTACAATAAACAATCCTGAGTTACTGAATGAGAACTTCCTGTTAGCATGGCGGCTAGCTGGTTACTGCTAATTCTGATTGGGTGTTTTTGACTGAGCGGAGTAATTATGCAGAACAGGAAGGAGATCAATTTTTTTTTAGAGATTATCTGTCTCATGTTAGGACTGAGAAAGTTTTAATACATATGTAAAATGTATTTTTTAAGTCATAATGCGACTCAATTCTTGTATTTCAACTTTATTCATGTAAAACTACATGAATAGTCAAAGTCATAGTATTTTAGTGATAATACTAAAATATTTGACTAAATATTTTTGTATTTATTCCTGTAATACTACTTCATTGTCACTTTACTTTTCACTTATTTTTTGTGGAAACATTCAAAACTGTCTCTTATTAAAGAAAGTCATAATTCTGGTGAATATTTTGACCAGATTTATATTGTTGTGATTATTTAATGTACTGCTAACTGTCCACAGGTCCCGTCCTGCGAGCTGAAGAGAAAGACACGATCAAGGTGATTTTTAAGAACAAGGCCAGCCGTCCGTACACGATTCAGCCGCATGGAGTTCAGTACAGCATCGAACAGGACGGGACGCTTTACTACAACGAGCTGGAAGGTAAGTAACAAAAATAATAACTTTCTGGCTTGTACAGAATATTCCTCCCTCGTCTGAGCTTTAAACATTTCTTTTCCTCAGAGTCCTACACGGCAAAGAAGCTTCGGGAGCTGAAACGAGAGCCAAGTGAGAACCCAAACATGGCTTCCTCATCATTTCCTCTCTGGTTTTATGGGTACCGTATTTTCCGCACTATAAGACGCACCGGATTATAAGGCGCACATTCAATGAATGGCCCATTTTAAAACTTTTTTCACATATAAGGCACTGCATTATAAGGCGCATAGAATAGACACCATAGTTATATTGCCACCCGTCTGGTATTGAACGGGACATGATTTGTTCCCTTCACTACAAATATGGATGTCTAATAATAATAAATTGGTCCCGAGTTCTTTATATAGCTGCACTAGTCATTGTTTCACTCACGGTGTTGGTGTTGTGAAATTGTGCCCAACTGCTTTCTGGTTAACACAGACCAACCGACACGCTGCACCGCAGCCTCTGTCTCTCTTCCACCCACGGCTTTAAATGTATAGGTGCTGCTGGTCCCTTGGTAACTCTTTAAATGTATAGGTGCTGCTGGTCCCTTGGTAACTCTT
>CAEGAF010118401.1:0-12778 GCA_903067075.1 Micropoecilia bifurca
GCTTCTGAGTATTTGAATGGGAAAATGCGAAAATCCAGCGATTTTGAAGAAAAACTATTCAGAATTGGTTAAGCTAAGTAAAAAAAATAGATATTTTATAGTACAAAACCACAGGGTGAAAATAGCAATATAAATGATTTTATATTAAATATTATGTTTCCATGATGACAGGTGAGGCTCTGCCTCACCTGCCTCCCCTGACCGCACGTCACTGCCGCATAGCCTTCAGCTAGCCGCTTAGCCTCCACCTCGGCGTTATGTTGCTTAGCAGCCGTGACAGATAATGATTTAAACAATGTTTGTAGGCGAGAATGTAGATGTATAAATCTCACATTTCTTCTCGGTTCATCAGTGCATCACCTAATTGCAATATTTGTCCGAGGTTTTCGGAGAGTCTGGTCCCGCTGTATTAACACCCAGCTGGTCCAGGTTTAGTAAACGACTGGAGAAGACCTGATTCATTTAGGCTTTCCCAAATGACAGTTAAACACAGATATTAAGTCAGGTAACATCTAGTTGTAATATTTTGGTTCACTCAAATATTTAATATATTCCTGAACAAATTGGTTTGACTGATTAAAGTTAAGCCTAAAAACACAATTGTTTGATTAAACTGTATAATCTTACCTGAGATTTGGAGAGTATTTGAAAAGAGATACTTTGCTTACATTGCTTGTGTAAATGTCCTATACATTTACACAAGGGTTCCATGGTGGCCACAGCCCACATGGGCCCCACATGGGCCCTACATGGTGGTGGGCCCACTTGGGTTTGTCTATTTAGGACCCATGTAGGCCCATAGGCTGTGGGCCCACATGAGCAAACCCATATGGGACCCATATATCAGTCCTCCTTTCACCCACATGGGGCCCACCTAGGTATGCTGGCAGGGTTGATACTCTTGCTCAAACAGAAAGTTAATCCATTCATAAAAAATAATCAAAATCAAAAACATGATGGTCTTAACATGGAACTTACCTTGTTTTGTTTTTTGTTTTTAAATAAATCTTTATTGAGATAAAGAATACATAACAGTATAAACGCAGCATACATTGTGGTATAATGTCCGCCAGGGAGTTACAAAATTTGAGACAATACAGCACCATTACATTACATAAATACATTAAAGAGAGAACATAAAGAGCATGTTTTAATAGTTTTGGGGAACTTAACTATGATAAGCTCTAGACGAGACGCCATACTGCTGTCTCCAGGGCAACACATGAAGTCACAGATACGTTGTGATTGTGGAAGCAACTCTTTATCAAACACCATCTCCTTAGGGAAACTGACAAACCTATCTTTGAATTTGACTAAACAAGTGTTTAATTAACATTGTATTTTTAACATGCAACACCAACACTGGTAATCTAACACTCTTGATTATGCTCTGTAGATTTCCATTCATTCCCTAAAAGATTTATTCTGGAAAGTGTTTTTTACGTTCCATTTAATATTGTCTTTAAATGCTGGTTCTCTAAGATGCAAATACAAGTAAAATGTTTTGCCTAGGAAAAAAACTGGATTTTACAATTATTTTGCGGTAGTTTACTGTCAGTCATCAGTCTTGATTGTGACAAGAGAAGAAGACATCAAATGGACAATATCCTAACGTATTTTGGACTAACAGTACGTTACTGCTGGAATTCTTCCGTAAATTTACAGCCATTTCTAAGAGTGTATGTCTTGACGACCAGCTTTAAGTCGCTTAAAGCTGTTTTAAGTCGTTTCTTCACCAGGACAGGGATGATCTGTCAACCTTTCCAAACTACATGTTTTGGACAGAGGCAGGGAGCCGGTGCACACAGGGAGAACCCACACAGAGACGGAAAAAGTATCCAAACTCCACACAGAAAAGCCCACACAGCCTGGATTGGAGCCAGAGGCGAGAGACTTTACTACCACACTGCTTTGGATGTGGGAGCAAAAACCATTTCAGTGAGAAGTTTACACACACTCAGCCTTGTTATGGATGCTGAAATCATTTTTGTCTTTTAGTGGTGCATTTCAACAGTTCTTCTTTCAGTGGGAAATGATGAGTGTGTGACAAATCACTTCCAGGAGTTTCAATAAAAATCGTAGGAAGAAGTTTGAATTTTTAATTGTGGATTTTCTCATATTTATCTACTTTCCGGCTGGAAACTCAATAGCATTTATTTAAAGAGGCAATATTATATAAAATGTACTTTTTTAGCTTTGCGTCATGTTACAGTTTTAGTGATCAAAAACAAACTTTGAGTTTGTTGCCTTGATTCTTTCATTCTTCTTTGAGAAATCCTTGATCCATTTGACTGAGCAAAACGCCTGAGTGGACTTAGCTCCGCCTTTGAGACACAGCTCCTCCTCAGAGCTGCAGTTTCTGAGTTTCATTCTCACATAGCAGCTCTCCAAAGCAACTCCTCCATCAGCTCCTACAGACTAGCCAGCAGCTATTAGCAAGCACCTGCTGAGCTCATTATTGGAGCTACTTCTCAGTGAAACGCTGGTGAAGACACTGCTAAAGGGTTAATTAAGAGGAGCCATGATGTGAAGGCTTACTGAAGGAAGTTTCAGAAAGTGCAGGAGTTCTTAAAGAGACAGAGACCCAATTTCAAGGCATTAAATTATGAAGTCGGATTTATTGTAAGTCATATTTGATATCTATACAGCATTTTTACAGCATAGTTACTGTTCTCTAAATAACCTTTATTCAATCAGTGGAAGTGTGAATAAAACAACTGAACAATCATTTCTGATTCTGTAACTACTGAAGCAGCTTGATGGACAATAATTGCACTTAGAAAAGAGAACTTGAGTGGATAAAGTTTAAACATATTTATATGATAACTGAGTGAAGTAGAAGTTCAGTCACCAGCTGCATCCTGCTGCTGTAACAGCCACAGAAATGCAGCTTCCTTTCGTCTGGGATGACTCACGACGCATCAACCAACAGCATATTAGCGGTTTGTTGCGCTGAGTTGACATATTACAACGTTAGCAGCGGTGCAGACAGAGACGCAGAGTTTTCTGTTTGGAGTTTGATGCTGTTCTGGGATCTGCAGTGATGGAGATGAAGAACGTTTAATGCAACACCGGCTAAACTAGGACAGGAAGCTGAGCACTTTGGTATTTCCTCACCAATGATAATGCATCTAGACTTCTTCAATTTTAATACATTACTAAAATATAAGGAGGAATATCAGCACAACCTCTTGTAAATCCCTGCATAAGGGACAAGATCAACTCTGGTGATTTTTACAAACACTTTTCTCACAAAAATTAAATCAATGCCAAAAACTTACTGATACTACCAGATTTGAAACCCTACCTGGTGACAGAAGTAGCTCTTTTTCTATTAGATAATTATCAAATGTAGCCTCTGGTCAGCTGTCATTAGCAATGGAGTTGTTTGTTTCTATTAAAGGGGCTTAGAGGTTTGTTTATGAGCAGTCAGTGTCTTACCTCCAGCAGACAGCAGACACATAGATTCCCAGTTTGGAGAATCCTAAGGAAGTTCTCAAGAGCAAGTTAAATGAAAAGTAAACAATATTCTGGATATTAACATAAAACCTTGCCTCTGACAGCCAGCTGTTTTCTGAACCCAGCGTTTCGTTTTAATATGCTCAGTCTATCTACAGAGCGTGTTATAATTTGTTGTTGAGCCAGTTGTATTCTGGCTCATAGAAGTGTGCACATACTCAAAATTGCTGAGTAAGTTTTAAGTTAAGAATATTATTTTAATTGTGAAAATGTGTACTTGATTTGATCCATTCACAGATATTTGATGAGTAAAGCCTCTCAAAGCAGTTTAACAAACAATATAAATCAAGTTTTACATCTGACTCAGTGACTTTTTCTGGACTTGATTTATCTTTAACCTGACAAGTATATTTCAGACAGATGATGTTCCAGGACAGTGGAAAATGTTCCTGTTGTCAAAATTCACATAATTTAAAAGTTTTCTTATTTTTACTGCAAAATCAGCCCGATTATTAGAGCAGAATGGTACATGAGGGCAGATAAGGAATCTTGCTTTTATTAAAAACCAAAAAGAAAAATTTTCTCTCTGTTTAAAGAATAATTTCCCCACTGTTTCTATAGTCTGGGAATGATGAAGACTTAGTGTTTTATCTAAACCTGACAGCCTTTTGTTTCTCGGGTTCCTCTGAAGACTTTCTTTACTCCAAACAGCAGGAGCCTCACGGCTGGAGTATAAATTTAATTCCTGTATATAAAGATGAGCCATTTGTACCAGAGGGTTTTGGCCGTATAAGTGTCTCCAAAATTGGAGTTTCCCGTGGGACCGTGTCCCCCTGGAGCAATCGGTTAAATATTGCAATGATTGCTTATACAGACACTAATCCTCCCCCAGCAATTAGGCTCCTCTGTAAAAACCCGATCAGGCGTCCTGCCTGCCTGCCTGCCTGCCTGCCTGTCGTGTTTCGCTCTGCTCTGCACTATCGGTGTGGCTACCAGCCTTTTAGCTCCCTGAGGTCATGCCTTACCTCATGCTGTGGCGTCACCCTGAAACAATCAGCCTGACCTCAGCGACGCATTGAAGCGCTCTGCCTTCCTGTCCCACTGACTCACACAGACTGTTTTCACACAGCCTCTTCCTCCTGCTGAGGATGCTCTACATCAGGGCTCCTCTGTGTTATTTTGTGCATCCCTGGCGGGACGGGGGGCCTCTGGGAGCTTGTTTTTGCAGCATTAACCTTTTGCACTTTAACATCTCAAGAATGTGATAGAAACAATCTCAGCTGCTCTCCCACACTGCACAACAGGCTAACTCAAAATAGACTCCTTCCTTTGAGGAATCCCGCAAAACGTTGTAGTTTATCTTTGCCTCTTAGATTGGTTTCCGGGAGAAGAGGTGCTTATGCAGAAAAAATAAGTAAATAATAAATCAGGCAAAAGTGCTGTTTATATATTATCCATGTCTGTGTTTAATTAAGCCTCAGATAGGATGACTTTGCAGTTTGTTCACATCCTCCCTTTTTATTTGAGGCACACAGCCTGTTATTCTGTTGAGAGCTTTAACAATGAATCTAGCCATTGTTCTCTTTTTGATATGAATAAGCTGTAAGCTTCCACATGAAAAATTCATTAGTTTTTTTTTTAAATTGTCAAGAGTTCTTAATACAAAAAAATAATACACTTCCTTTTTGTGTTATCAAACTTACAGTAAAAAAACGTTTGATGAACCTCAATTATGTGTAAAATTATTCATTTCAAATTTAACCACTTACCTCAAAGACATAAAGCCATTTTGCCTTTGCCGTCACTTCATCATGAGAGAGAGAAAAAAAAGTTGTGGAAACCAAATTTAAGAAAACTTTTCAAACTTTCAAAGCTGCTGTCACAAGGCCTTGCACTTTTGCTGCAGACATTTTGAACTTCTCATGACTGTTTTGAATTTATCCTTGAGGTCCACAAGGCTACAACTTCATTGAAGACTGGAACTACAAGCGCCACTTCAGCCAAAGTTTTGAAATCAGTGAACATTTCTCTAATTGAAGTGACCAGGTCCTGCTTAGCGAGATGCATTGAGTAAGATGTGCAGTTCTGAAACGATGCTCAAGTGTTCTCATGGAAATCTTTTTTTTGAAAAGTTGAAAATGTTTACATGTCCAAAATAGGACATGCAAACGTGTCCAATATACAGACACTTTGTATATATATATTGCAAAACATGAAGCCTCTTGCAGCAAGTGCTCTGATGTGTGAATTGTGATCTATGAAAATGACAGATGGTCTTCAGATGTTTCCCTCACCGTTTGGTGCCAAATCTATTTTTATCTCTTGTTTGCATTTTGAAGCTGTACTTGCAACCTGGTTACAATCCAACCGAATAAAAGGCTAAATATCTTAAAAAGGTGTCACTAAGTTTTAGCAATGCATCGTGTCCTGTCATGAGATCCTGTCACCCTGCTGGTTGACGTCATGACCAGACAGTAGAATCTTATGCTTAATGTTTGCACTTCCTCTTTCTGCAGGTACAACAGCTTGGTGACAAGCCAGCGGGCTCGAGGCACCATCGCCTTTTGCTGGGCTCTGTCAATCATCATTGGTCTGACCCCCATGATGGGCTGGTACAAGGTGTCCAACAGTACTGAGACCAACAACGACAACGAGACCTGCCGACCCGGCCAGATGAAGTGCCTGTTTGAGGCTGTAGTGAACATGGAGTACATGGTTTACTTCAACTTCTTTGCTTGTGTACTAATCCCCCTCCTGCTGATGCTGGCCATCTACCTGTGCATCTTCATGGCAGCTCGCCACCAGCTCAAGCTGATTGAACTGGAGGCCTTTCGTGGAGAGAAGTCGCGCTCTACTTTGCAGAAGGAGATCCAGGCGGCCAAGTCTCTGGCCATCATTGTTGGGCTGTTTGCCATCTGCTGGCTGCCTCTGCACATCATCAACTGCTTCACCCTGTTCTGCCCCGAGTGCCCGCGTCCTCCCATCTGGATCGTGTACGTGGCCATCATCCTTTCCCACGCCAACTCCGTCGTCAACCCCTTCATCTACGCCTACCGCATCCGAGAGTTCAGGCGGACCTTCCGAAAGATCATCCGGCGCCACATCCTGGGCTGGCATCCGGTGCTGGACAGCAGCGGCAGTGAGCGCAAGTCCACACACACCACCATCACGGACTCCGTCAGACTCAAACCCAACGGCCTCAAGTTGGACCTTTTCAACGAGCTCAGCAGGAGCAGCAGCTGTGAAGACTCCAGCAGCCGCCCCACTAGCATCTCTCTTGTAAGGGGCGGCCTGGAGGCGGTGTCTCACCCTGCTCTGTCAGTCATCATCTCCAATTGTCCTCAAGCTGGGACGTGTGCGCTGAAAGCCCTCAGGCAGACTGATATCCCACTGGCCGACCATTTGGGCTTTGGGGAACGAGAGAATGGCAACGCGGGAGGAGAAATTCTGGAGGATAAAGGCAAACGGAGCATCGGCTCGACGCAGGTCTCGCCGCTCTTCGCCAACCAGAGCAGGAAGACTTGCTTTTGCGAGCCACAAAGAGTGTCCTGACAAACACAGGAAGGATGAGGGGGAACTAATTCAGGAGCCGAGCGATCAAATGTCCTCCGGGGATTGGAGAGGAGATGGGAGCGGTGATAACGGAAAACAGGCAATAAATGTCACAGAGATAAATTAAACACACTGACTGTTTTTATGTAAGCCGGAGGGAAGAGTCTATAAAGCACCGCTTGTGGTCCGGACTGCTCAAACTGCCTCTTCGCCTCCGACACAGAGGACAATGATTTAAATCGATGAAGCAGCTGGCACAAACGTCTTCAACCTCAAGGTCCTCTTGCAGTCAGAAATGGTTCGTTTTAGCAAACGAGACCGACAAGCGCTTTTGTATTTACTTTACAAATAAGTTGTGGTTGTTGAAAATGCACTTTGTCTCGTATAAACTACCTGACCCAACCCGGGCTGTTAAACTTTCTTGAGCCGTCTGTGGAAAATATCGCTTTTCAAAACTTCTGCAATAAGAATATATAGGGCTACACATGAATTTCACCTTTTCTGTACTTTTCCCTTCATCAATACCAACATTTGTCACTGAGTCACAGACATCCAGTTTTATTTTGCACCTCAGGGTTTCCAACAGTTCAGACTGGTATCCTTCTCCTTATTTTTGTTTTTTAAAGCCAAGGGGGGAAATGGGATAATGCAAACGGATGTTAGTGTTTGCTCAATGAGGCTTTGACGTGTTGTAAAAATTCAGATGTAAAATAAAAAGAGTAATTTATCATTATAAACGACTGAATGTGTTACACTCTCAGTGTTTTGTAACTTGAACAAACAGTTTGTTCCAGAAGAACCACTGTTATATTGTTCTTGTGTGTAGGTTTGCATGAAAGTCCTGACTTTAAATAGATGCTCTGACAAAAGAGTAACTAAACGCTACAATGGCCCCAAAGTGATCCCACGCATTATTCAGTGCAGCTCCAGGCTTTCCTGCCTTTTATCTGGAACATGTTTCATATCAGATTTGGAAGCCAAACAAACTGAGTCAGAGCTCTTCGCTTGCCTGTGCTGGGAAACGGTTAGTTAGGGCCTCCAACTATCTCTGGCCTTCTTTATTTTCCCAGCTTTTATCACATCTCCCCCGTGGGTTCAGGTTCCCACTTCTTTTTGAAAGCTTCTCTGGGATCTTTAGGACTTTTTTCTTCTATAAGTCATTCATCAAGTCCTTTGAGACATCATGTTCTACTGCTGACCTGCAGAATCTCCTCAGCTGGATCATCTGACAGTTTGCATCAGAATGCTATATTGTCGATATTAAACTTACTAATGCATTAGCCGTACATACAGGGTGCATGAACATAAGGTAAGTAGAGATGCATAATATTGGATTTTTGGTCGATATACGATATGCCGATATACTAAAACTCCTTTGGCTGGTAATCAATATATTCTTATACTTTCTTGCTGAAACTATATGACTTTCTCTACTGAGGAGTTAAAGTACTCCGTTATCTTTGTTCTGTTTATCCTGCTACTAAATGCAAATGCTAAAAAAGGAAGCCTAAAAGGATGCAACGCCTTTAACCTACATCATGTCTAATGTCAAATTTATTCATGACATCTGTTCTCTTTGAGACAGTGACAACATTCAAACTGCAAATATGTGAATCTTCACAAAACGAAACTCAACCTGTTCACAGGTGAAAAGCACATCAGTTGTGAATTAATACTTAACAGTTTCTTATGACGCTGTTCTATGATGCAGGACTCATTGTCCCTGGTTTGTCATTTAAAAACACCTTTTATATCAGTGAATTAATTTGACAGAATAGCCGATGTCCAATATTAAATTCTACAGCTAATATCGGCCAATACCGATACCATGCCGATGATATCGAGTCGTAATAAAAAGAAAGTTCACCCTCTTTTTAGAGGTTTGACGTATCAGGGGAAAATAACATCTAAGTTAAAGTGTAGAAAAGACCAAAACAGGATCCAGCTTGTTCAAAAGCCACAACATGGGACACGGATCCAACTGAAGGATTCTTCATAAGCCAATCCCCAACCAGAGACAAAGTGTCTTACCTGGACTAAAGAGAACAGAGACTGGATTATTTCACAGTCATCCAATGTCCTATTTTCAAATTAAAATACACACAAAAAACATTTTTGCCATTTTATGTAGAATCCAAGGTGCCTGAATCTGGAGGAAGAGTGGAGCTTCCCTCTGCTGACAAGCATTATTTTCATTTTCAAGCAGGACATGATATTGACCCACTCTGCCAAAAGTACAGACCTGCTTTACTGACCATGATTTCACAGCCATTGTCTATGGAGTCAATGGAGGTGGTATTCAGCTCCGGGACTCCAGGGCCGATGTTGCAGCTTTAAGATCCATCTTTGGTCCAACATGCCTGAACCAAATGGCTGAATTACCTCCTCACTTTGCGCACACAAACAAAAAAATTTAACTTTACTAGTTTTCGCAAATAGTACCCTGAAGGCCCTAGACAAGTTCTGGAAGGAGGATATGGAAAAAATATCCTCTCTGCACACCTGATTGGTCGTTACAGTCTGGTCCTGAAATATTTTATGGATGAACCAACCCAGACTGGACAAACACCGAACTGACTGAATCATGGCAGAGCAGACGATGAGGAAGCATAGCCTCTGCTGGACCTTCTGCTGACCAGCATCTGTGTGTTAGGATCATCTCAGGTCATGAGAAAGGTTTGATTCCTCGGAGCTGGAGCTGATCTACACCAGTTTAGGACTGTAATGCTATATGGACTCTACCCAGCATGAGCAGTGAAACTATAAAGTCCATTTTTTCCCTTCAGTCTTGGCATCACTGTCCAGTAAACATTCGTGAGACGCAGAGAGTTAGACTGTTTGTAGAGACTCCATGGACACGAGCATCAGCAGGTCTTTGTCTCCTCATTCACAAGACTGGAGCTTTGTGAAGGAAAAGAAGACGGGATTTCAAAGAAGTGTGTGTGTGGTTAACTGGCACATTCATTCAATTTAGCACTGAGTTCGTAGGAAACAAAAAGGACACACCACAAGAGGGAACTGGCTTTATGTGTGAATTTGGTGTCTGTTTCTCCAAACGTCCTGGACTCTGTACTACATTTCAGCTCTTGGCTGAGTTGAAGCTGTGGAGCCGAAACACAGTCGGCACTGGAGGATGTTTGTCACTGTCCTGTTTGGAGGTCAGAACATTCCCTGCTCTCATTTTGAGGCATTGTTGATTTCTGCTGTAAGTGGTTTGACGAAGGAGCTTATCTTGGCAGATGGCAGGATGGAAATGTTAAACCTAAACTGTAAGCTGGTCAACTTCATTCATCACCTAAAGGAAAAGTGTGGTCTGGACTTCAAAGGTAACCGAACGGGTCAGTCATGGCTCTAAATTTAACTATTTAACATGAACATTTAACCAAAAAACTTCTGTTTTTAACTTTCATTTTCATTCATGCAGTAGTTTTTGGACTCTTTGGGCTTTTTCTATTTCTCATGTCACAGCCAAAAACCTAAGTGCAGACTGTTGTGTATACATAATGTGTAAAACAAACACCTGTTAAATGGTAAAGAAAAATTATACATATTAGAACATTTGTGTTCGGCTCCCTGAGTCAATAGAATCTTGTTTTACTGCATTTGCAGCTCCAGGTCTGTGGGGTTTGTCTAGACCAGCAAGAGCTGAATTCTGCTAATAATGCAAAATAGCAGAAACTCAGGAAGTTTGGGTTGAGAGCGTCTGCAAACATCAATTTCTAAGTCTTGACACAAGTTTTTAAGGAGATTCGTGTCTGGACTTTGAAAGTGCAACTAACAGTAGCTGACCTGTTGACAGATTCTTCCATCTGAGCGATGGATCACAGACATTGTCTAGGAAAAATCTGGACATTTCCTGAAGAAAAAGGAAGTTAGTATAATTTCAGAAATGTCCTCGAAAGAAACAAGAAATTCCTGATTCTATACTTTTCAAGAAATTTTCTTGAGATTTCTTGAGATTAGTCTCAAAATTTCAGATTTGTTTTCTTTATGCGAAACTTTCCATTTTGTTTCTCACTAATGGTAATACAGCATCATATGACAGAGAGCTACAGATGCCAGTGGCGCAACTACACATTATTCAGGTGGATGCGAAAACATGAACCGCCCCCCGTAACGTGTCTGCATAAACCTCGTATATTTCGGTAACCTTAACTTAATATTTGACACATTTTCGGACCTTCCCTCCGCAGAGCGCGTGGATCTGATGGACAGCGGGGGCCGCGTGATGAACCTGGAGCCGCTGCAGCTCAGCGGGGCCTCGGCCAGCAGCGTCCTGCCGGCCCGGCGGCTCTACGTCCTCCTGCGGGTCAGCCGTGAGTCCGCCGCCCGCTGCGTCCATCAGCACATCCTCAAAGGAACCACTGCTCAGACCTGCACAGCTGGATAAGGTCTGAGCAGATTGATCAGATCCCATCGGTGTTATATCGAGAACACAAACAGAATTGGGATCACAGGTTTCATCCTAAAATGAAATACTGCACATGTTGCTGGGCCGATGTTTGTTTTTGAAGTCATGTGATGCAGAAGGTTCAGCAGCTCATGGTTTCATTTTGCTCCTAGAAGCAAATGAAGAATCGGGGGGTTGCAGGTATGTTTCTCTCCTGAGCGACACGAAGAGCCACCCTGAGTTTACAGGTGATGAAAACTACCAGTGGCTCTTTAGGTCCCCCTGCTGGCCAAATCTTTTTGTGACGCCTGTTAATTTTATTGCAGAACTGCTGAAGAAACTATCAAATCCCAACAAGGAGACAGAGAGGAAGGTCAGAAGATCGCGGACACAAAGGAGCGAAAACATCTCAACTGTCAAGAATAAGAAATCTTAAATATTTATCATTTCCTTGAATTTTTAATGAATTCCTTATTATTCCTTAGCTTGTAATGTTGGTTTTCAAATCAAAAGGTGAACCACCTTTTCTCACAGCATGTTATTAATCAAAGCCAGCAGCTTAAAGAAATGTTTCCATTGTCAGTAATCGGCTGTCAACCAATATGTAATGTACCGATTTAGGTGATGAAAGAAGTTTATATTAACACCAACCAAAGTTTAATGTCTGTTTTGATTTCAAGATGCACTCTATGTTACAGCCACTATTAGATTTTCCAAAACTCAGCACATCTCACACTGTCCAATCATTGTAATATATGAAAGTTTTCTGCTCTCCCTCTCAGTTTATGCATACTTTTTAATTTGTGCTGCTGTTAAAATGAACGCCTGGCTCCAGGTTGGTGTGTCTCCTAGTTCTCGTGTCATGAAAATAAGAGACTAAGGTCGAGTGACATTTTCTGGTCGTCTCATTTTTTCTCTCACTGCAGCTTTAAATCATTTTAAATATGTCTGCACCAGCTTTGCATATCAAGAAAACAAAGAATATTGCCCATAATATAGGCTTTAGGAAGGAATATTGTGATTTAGTATTATTTATTGCTGCTAAACACAATTTGAAGAACATGAATTTTCGAGAGACAGCAGGCGCAAACTCCATGCAGAAAGGCCGGGGCCGGGAATCGAATCCAGAACCTTCTTGTTGCAAGGCAACAGCTCTACCAACTGCGCCACTGTGCAGCCTTAAAAAAAAATTCTTAGATTGTAAACAAAGATCAAGACAAATATTTCACTCCACAACTGTCAATTAACATCACAATTTGTTTTATAGAATTACACTTAAATACAAATTAATTTGCACAAATTTCATTAAAAAAATATATGTATATATACATACATATAAACATGCATCCAATATATATTATTCAGTATTAATCATTA
>CAEGAF010118402.1:0-11736 GCA_903067075.1 Micropoecilia bifurca
ACCCGGAGAAAACCCACGCATGCACAGGGAGAACATGCAAACTCCATGCAGAAAGGCCGGGGCCGGGAATCGAACCCAGAACCTTCTTGTTGCAAGGCAACACCTCTACCAACTGCGCCACTGTGCAGCCTAATACAAACTCACTTAGATAAAAAATAAATAAATAAATACAAATATTGAATGATGTGAGTAAATGATGTCAATGCAGGTTGTAAGCATCTTGGTTCAAATTATTAATTAAAAATTGTAATATTTGATAATAGTACCTTTGAACTTTACAGAACACAAGACTTGTGAAGGAAGAACAGTGATGTGAAAAATTCACCTGTATAGAATTTTTTTAAGTTTAAACATTTCACTGTTTAAATAGTTAGACTGAGTTCAAGGGTTAAAAAAGAAATACAAAAGGAAAACTCTATTACAGTGTTTCAAAGCACACCATCATGACCGGCATAAGGGCTTGCAAAATTACATATTCTTGTTTTGAAGTGTCGTTCTTAAAGTCAGGACTCGAGATGCTTATTCTCAAAATGCCATCCAGATTGGCAAAATTGAAATAATTCTGCAAAGAAGAGTGACCCAGAACTGTGGTGATAAAAACAACTCATCACTAGTTATTGCTAAATCTCAGTTGCAGTTATTGCTGCTAACTGTGGAAAAAACTGTCTAATAAGGGTAGGAGGCACCTGCTTTGTGATCAGTTGATGGAGTTTATTTCTTCCTCTGATTTATACATTTATGAGTAAATAAACTCATGCTATCTTTGTCTGGTATTAAAATCAGAAACATAAAACAAAACAAAAAAAAACATGTCTATGGTGCAAATATTTATTCACAACACTTCATACATTTTGGCTTAAAAGAAGAAGGATTCCGTACATTATTATATACATTTTAAAAAAAATAATAAAAATTTAACTAAAACTACATTTAAGTAATTCTCCATTTTTGGTGTCTGGAGTTTAAGGTAGACAATTTTTACTTTTCATCTTCATTATTGTGTCTTGCTGTATCAATTATGTATTCGTTATCTGTATTTACTCATAAATGTGATTTCCTTTTGCCTCTACAGTCCCGAGTTGATGAAGTGAAAACAATAAAAGCAGTGGGTACAGTGCTGCAGAGCAAGTACACACACAGACAAGCTCCATAAAAAACAGACACAGACTGACATAGAAGTAAACCTGCAGCAACATCCTATGGTGGCTGTCTGCTCCAGAGCTGCAGTGTTTGAAAGCAAGCAGTGTGGCCTAAATTATAATGACACTGACATACTGTACTGACATATATTGTACAGTACAACATAGTGGTGTCTATGTTCTGCAAGGTAGCTGAGTGGCATGTTTTATACTATCAGTAAAGTAGAGTGGACAATGGTTTACGTCATGTTGTGGATTTGTATTGAAAACCGCACAGATAAATCTATATTTTACTCTATAAAAAGTATGTGTCACTGTCCGTTCAAGAAGGAATAATTATCTTTTAATATTTTCTGTGGCATTTAACCGAAATTAATTAGCGAAAACAAAACACAAACTTATCGTTATAAAGTTGTGTATCGTTATAAAATGTATTTTTATGCTAAAACTGCTTTGTTACTTTCTGTTCCTTGTTCTGTTGTTGCAGCCTTCATTAAAGGGATCATTTGATCTTTTCAAAGTCAAGCTTTGTGATCAGACTCGACTCCTGTTTTAGTTGATTCTACAGAGAACTGAATTTTAAACAACTCAGACTGAAAGTGTTGATAACAATGGGAAACACCTACACTTTACTGTGCAGGTGTTTAATATCAACTAATGCAGTACTTTGTCTGAAGGAAACATTCACACCTTAAGTTATTCTGAATGAACCCATTCTGGTGGCTTTGAACCATTCTTAGAGTTTCTTCACTTTCCTATAAACTTCAGTTTATATCTTTTATCTTTTTTCCACCAGGTATTTTTGATTTTTATTTTTTTTACTGAAACTCCGTTTTAAAAAATCCAAACTGCCGTTTAAGATATTAAACTATGCAGAGATCTCAGACTCAGAATAGTTATAGCACAGTGATGCCCCCTCTAAGATGATCAATCAAGCTTTATTGGGGTAATGAGAATGCAGTCTTGGTCACTGTTCACCATAAAGAATACCATGGGTCATTTCTTTCAGTAACCTTGTAGTCTTAGAAAAGCACCTCTTCCTGCAGAAACGTCATTAGCAGATCCAGATCCAGAAGCTCTGGGCATAGCTCTATGTCATAGTATGCCAGCAATAGAACCTCATATCAAAACTTTTTTTTGTTTTTGTTTCTCTGCAAGTGTGACTGCCACTCACAAAGTAATTATTTTTTGATTATTTCTAATTTGTTAAAATAGAAATAGCATGCACTATTGGTTCTTGGAAGTTGCATATGTCACGACAAGTTGCTCAAGTCTTATCATTAACACCCATTAGCTGAGTATCAAAAAAAGGAGGAGTAAAACATGAAAACAAATTAGTGGGAATTTGTGTGCACACTGCAAAACTTAATACCAATCTTTTTTGCAGAGCAGATAACAAACTGGGTGTCATTTCTTTGAAGTGTTGAGGCAATAATATTAATATAAGTGAGTGAATGAAGGAGGAGGGGGAAACAGAAGATTCCCCCTCCTCTTTATAACAACCCAAGATCCAGTAAAATTCAAAGAGAAGACTGTGACTCAGCTGTTGGACTTCAGTCAGCAGCCACTCGAGAAAAAAAAAAATATCATATGAACCCTACTGTTGTCAAGGGAGGGCTTTCTAGGTGCTTGTTTTTAATAGTGAACATGACTGTTTCAGCATATTGTGCCTGACAGTGGTGGAGCACAGTCAGATCAGCCAATGGACAGCAATATGGTATTCCCAGACTTTACTCTCTTTTAGCTGTTACACAGAAGAAGACGAATAAAAAATATTTGAAGAAAAGAATGAGTTATCAATGTTTTCATGTATATGTTAATAAAACACATAGAAGGCCTCACAAACAGATAGAAACCTCGTGTGGGATTCCTAGCAGAGACAGAGCCACGGTGTGCTGGGGGAAAAAAAATATGAGTCTGCTGTTTTTGTCAACCCACACACACTGAGACATCCAAGAACATCCAATTTCGCCAAAACAAAGAGCTGCATGGCTAGTGACTGAGTTCAAAGAGACGTTAATGAAAACGAGGAAACGCTTGAGTCTTGACTGCTTGTAGTGGTTTACCTGCTCCAGATGGAAACATTAGCTCGTTTTTTCCCTTCTATTTAGACCAAAGCAAAGCTTGAAAATTGCTTGCCAATAGTTTATTTGTTTTGAAGGTATGTGCAAAACACATCTCATTTTGCTAATGATGCTGGAAAATACTGCAAATTACTGGGCATGATTGTTCTGCTGTGCCAGCAGTATAAGATATTTTTAAAATGAAACACAAGTTGTATACAAAGGGGCACATTCACATTTGCTGCCAGTCCATGTAACTATATAATAAGTCTTAAAAAACTGTATGTCATCGTAGTAGAAATAACACAGGAACATTTATAACATTTCAATGTTTAACTTTAAGTACATTCATGAAGTGGCGGTGTTGGCATTGTGGGGTCAGATGGCTCACCTATATCTGTCTAAAACATAAAAATATTTAAATTTTATATTTTAGTTAGAAGTGATTTTTTTTGTTGTTATAAAGATTCATAACAGATAGAGACATATTTCACAACTGTATTTCTTTTAATTTTAATGAATATAACTTAGAGGTAATAAAAACCCCAAACTGAGTGTCATAAATAATTTCAATAGGTGTTGTAACATTGAGCAATGCCTTGGAAACAGATGAAATGTAAACATCTTTCTTACTTTATGCTTCAGTTTTTTTTAAGTTAATGAGATAGAAACCCTTAACCAGCAGCTTAAACTTCTGTTTCTATGGGGTAAAAATACGACATGACACAAAGGTTACTTTTCTCTGGCAACCCAAAACTGTGAAAACAAAAGCACTTTTTGAGAGAACTGTGGCACAGAGTGACATCTTGAGCTAACTAAATCTGTATCACAACCATCTGATTGAATTTGCATGCCAACATATTTTTTCAGAAGATATTTTCAGAGATTTTATCATTTTTTTAAACGCTCCACCGTAGAAACATAATTTTGTTGTATAGTACAAAATTAATTGACTGAATTTGTTTTCCTGTTCTGTTCACACAAATAAAATAAGGATTTGGTAATTACCAATTTGTTTTAAGGAGTCAGTTAAATATCAAATTGTCAAGTTCACATCTCATTAGTCTAGGGGTCTGATATTTTAAAGGTTTGCAGGTGTAGAAAAAAACACATACAAACTTGACACCATGCACAAACCTGATCTACAAACAACACACTAACAGGATTGCAAAACGAGTAGAATCCCAGGTACAGTTAATCTAGTGTGTGTCCGCCTTCATGAATATGCAAAGCATACATTGCGCTTTCTGATCATCAGAAATCGCAATGTATGTTTTGCGTACTGGGAAGAGAATATGCAAATGTAATGACTTACCACCCATGATGCCATTCACTAAACCTGAACAAGTTTGCTCCATGCTGTTTTTGCATCTTTATTTGACCCACAAAGATGTGACTGTGGTGAGTAGTAGGCATACATACAATGCACTTTCTCTTTTTCTTCTTGACGCAATTCATTGTGGAATCTCTGTAGATCAACCACTTAGCATTTCAATTTTTGAACAAAAGACAAATGAATTGAAGACTCATTAAAATTGAAAAGCAGCCTTTTGGTTTAGCACAACTTGAAAGCTTTGAAGCAAAGAGCTTTAGCATTGTTACTGGGATAATAATAAATAGTTGCAGTATCCCTATAGCACATACAAATAATACACATCTTGCCTGTCTAATTTTTTAATTCTCTGGTTACCCAAAATGCTTCTGGAAAAACAATTTAATTAGATTTAGGAATTCACCAACACTCCACGCGTGATTGGCAGTTTATGAGCAGACTCTGTCAACGCAATTTTATTATTTCAAAATATTTCAAAATCTTAGCCATAACAAGTGGTCAGGCAAAAGGCACCAACCTTCATATTCAGAGTTAACAATAAGAGCTAACACTCCGGTTTGACATCACCTGGGCAGCGCTTCACAAGAACGACTTCACTTCCAGGAAAAATATTGTGTTTTTTTAATTTCACAAGATCTCCTGTTATCGTATCTTGTTACACTCCAAATATGAAACAAAATACGAATGTGTAAAAAAAAAAAAAAAAAGCACATAATGACCAGGGTTTAGCAGATGATCTGTGATCCTGTGGGCTTGTTTCTCTTTAAAACAAGTTCCAGATTAAAATGTTAAATATAAATGAAGCAGATTCTACCAGAAAACTGAAAATTGGCCACAATATGATCTTTAGGCAGGAAAATTATCCATAACATTTGGTCAAATCGAGCCAGAAATACTTCAGACACAAATCATCTTTCTCCCATAAACATTAGGGGTACAAATGATGGAGCAATGAGTGAGTTTGTCTAAAACAATTATTTTTTAAGATGTTTTTTGTCACTGCATAAATGTATTAAAATTGAATGTTACTTTTTTAAAATAAAATTTGAGATTATTACAGAAAAAGGACATTTTAAAAATGATTTACCCAAATATTTGTCAGGGGCGCCAACAATTCTGCTTGATGTACCACAATAGTCACATGCAGTGCTGAAAATTTAAATGAAATATTGGTGGTGCTTTCAATTCACAATGCTTTATTATTTTTCACAGATGTCATATTTTAATTTCCTCTTCATATCAAGTTTCTTCAGCATTAGAAAAATTGCACTGAAATATAAAACTTTCAAATAATCATTAACCTACACCTTTGAATAGCATGTGTCAAATCATTACAATATATGGAAATCTGCTGAGTGACTGTAGAAATGGCAAAAATTTAACATCATAGAAGAGGCATTTAAATGATCACAGAAAGAAGCCACAGTTATGGTAGCTGGCTTTGTAGCTGCATGACATCAAGATCATTGCTCAGAAATTCACTGGCACAAACAGCATCTGATGAAAGAAAAAAGAAAAGCTAGAATTTAAAACAAATTGCTTTCCTGTTATTAGGTGTCAATGAAAATTGCTTAAGTTGCCTTGCACTGCAATTTATATTATTTCCATTTTTTCATGTTAACAACACATCTTTTTTTTTCTTTTCTCAATTAATATCAGATTCAGTACATAATTAGGTCTGAGGATGAGAATGTAAGAAAAGGAATGCACAATCTGTGTATAACTGTGTCAGAAATGTATTTTCCCCCTTCGTAGTCACTGAGAAATCAATGTTAAGAACTAAGCTGAGGCATCAAAGACCAACAGCTTATCTGACCTGCATAGAGCCCCACTGTGGGGTATAATGCAGCATTGTACACCAATTACTTAAAGACCCATTCATGCAGACACGAAGTAAATGCATAGGACCGTACGATAAGGGTGTGGGGTAAGATACCATTTACATTACTGCCTTCAGCCTTTAAGACTAAACAACTTACACAAATATAAAGATACTGACAGAAGGAGACAAAAAAACATCAGATGAAAGTCTTTCAGATTAGAGAAATGCAAACCAAATGATGTTTTTTATTACCTCTGTTGCCTCCTTTGTTGCTCCATAAAAATAGGGTTGCTAAAAATAAAAGGTAAAACTGAAGTAAAATAATTTATTAGTTTAGTCCAAGGAAAACTTCCAGTGTCAAGACATTCATTTCTTTGACTTCAATACTCTGTGTTTTGTAATTCCAAAAGTAGAATCATCAGCAAAGCCCCATTTTAATGCACAACATGTCTTTTCTTTTGAAAAATTAGCATTGGAATGAGCCCTTGCAGAGACGAGTCAGGCAACTGCTGTAATGCATTACTAAATTAGCCCTAAACACTACACAAGCCATTAAGAAGCATGTCAAAAACCTAAAGGGAGAATACAAAATGCAACCCATGACAGAAAATAAAATTTTAGCAACACTTGTTGTTAGACTGCATGTCACCTTTGCCAGTTGAACCAGTGGAGAATCATGTACATATTAAATAAACATGTTCAGATGCGCTACAAAAAAAAAGCACTGGCACTGACTAAAGAAATACAACATTGCGCCAGCAAACACAGAGTTAATCCTTAGCTGCAGAAATTCACTGCAGTCCAAAAGCATTTGGCTGATAGCTACCAAACAGCACGATTTATCCTGGCTATTTTGCTGCTATAGGACAAATATTTATGTCTATCATTATTTTACTAATGCTTTATTTTGTTCCTTAGTTAGGGAATTCCATTTTATTGCATATTATATTTGGCACGGTAAAAACAGGAGTTTGCATGTTGAATTGTAATTATAAACTGGTGCCTTTATGAAGAGTTTTACTTTTCCCTAAGTGGGGTGAAAAAAAAAAACTAAATGCCTCTTTACTTACATTAGACAGTACCACTCTACTTTTAGTCAGAAAAGCAAATTATTTTATGAATTTTTTTTTTTAAATAGAAGTCATCAGATATTAGAAAATAGTTTCAAATTACTTTTCTTTCTTGATATATTCTACTTTTTTTAAACCAATGTCTGGCTGGAGTTTCAGTCATATATATTTCTCATATTTATATATTTATGTATAGGCATATACAAGAAAAAAAGTCTGTTTTGCACTTCTGTACAAAAGAAAGTTAACATTTTGCTCTTTGTGCATTATATTGCATGGACTGGTGAGCAGATTTGAGATCAGAGGTTTGGACCGCGTCATAAATAGATCCAGAGGGAGTGTAATTCAGATTTGGGTCTCTTGAACTTTCTCCTTGCCGTGAGAGGTCATTATGACATAGGGATCAGCAATGATGCTGATGTGGCTGTGGTGCTGTCTGACTGAACGATGGAGAGAGTTGTTCTGGGTCCAGTGAGCCCCATAGCTCCCTTGTCGGGATGACGAGGAAGAAGACACATATCCAGGTTTAAATGTGTTGCTGTTGTGTTCCACTAAAGTTGGCAGCACCAAACCTGTTTCGTCAGAGCCACTAGATCCGGATGTAGGTGGTGGAACAGGTGGAACCTCTTCCTCCATTTGTATGATTTCTATGGTCCTGGCTGCAGCCACAGTACTTCTCTGCTGATGCCTCTTACGCAGTTTATAGAATGCTATCAACATGGCGGCTGCCAGCAGCGTAACAGCTACAAAACAGCCAATGATGATTTTTGTGGTTCTCATCATCTCATCCAGACTGGCAGGTGGCCCGCTAGGGACTCTGGCTGTAGGAATTGACACCTGCCTTGGAGTTTGGGTATTTTGGAACAGCACAGTTGGTGTGGAGATGAACACAGGTTGAAAAACAGAGGGTGAAGCGGGTAAAGTGGGCTTGGGCTTAGGTGTCTCCTCCACTGTGGGCTCTAACACTTCCACTGTGACAGTTGTGAAGTAGGATAGGTTAGAAGTGTTAAGTTCAGCATTGCTGACATTGAGATAGGCAGAAGCATTGGAATTGCCTGCCATGTTGCTCACCATGCAAGTGTAGACTCCCGTGTCTGAAGGGAGAACGTTGGAAAAGTTGAGTGTCCCATCATTGAGAACAGATATCCTCGGATGAGCTGAGCTATGGGTTAACACAGTCCCATTGGGGAGAAGCCATCGGACAGAGCTCATTGCTGCTGTACGACACTTTATTTCCGCCACCCTTGCAGCAGAAATGTTCAGATCTCTTGGAGCATCGAGTATGACTGGCGCTGAACACTGAAACGTTGTTTGATCAACTTCCACTAAGTATCTTCCTCTCATCTGGACTGGAGTGTGGCAGCGTCCACAACAGGTGGAATTTGTGGGAATATTTTCTCTGAGCCACCAGGAAAGCCAAACTACATCACAATCACAGCGCCAAGGGTTATGGTGTAGATGTAGCTCCACCAGGTACTGTAGAGGGGTGAACAGGTTATGGGGAAGGGACGATAAATTATTATGGGCTAGATTCAACTCCACCAACGCAGTGATGTCATCGAATGCGTTCCTCTCAATGATGGTAATTGCAGAGTTCATAATCCAAAGTTTACGCAAATTCTTCAGCCCACGGAAGGCCCCGGGCTTTAGCTCTGGGAAAACGTTATCAGAAATCTCCAACTCCTCCAGTCCCAAGAGAGGTGACAAATTTGGAAACTCCCTCAAACTGCACATCCCTAAATTCAAGTACTTGAGATTATGAAGGCCCTCAAAAGCCCCTTCAGAGATGTACTCCAACTTCCTCAACTCTCCCAGGTCTAGTCTCATGAGTGAAGGAACTCGGTTAAAGGCATAAGAGGGAATGCTCTCAATTGGATTGTTTCTGAGCCACAGCTCTCTCAGTTTTGAAAGATACTCAAAAGCTCCGCTTGGTATGACTGTTAGTCTGTTGTCAAACAACTCCAGGGTATTGAGGCTAGTCAAACCATTAAAAGCCCCAACTTCAATCTGCCTGATTGCATTTCTGCCCAATTGCAACACCTCCAGATGATGCAAATGTCTGAAGGTATCTGCTTGTATGGTCTCTATGCTGTTCTCCATCAGGTTCAGGTACCTAGTGTTGGCTGGGATGTTTGGAGGAACCCTGATCAGGCCTCTGCGGGTGCACACCACCTTGCCGAGCTGGTTAGTGCAGGAGCAAACACCTGGACAGTTCTGTGGGATTGTGGAGCCCAACTCCGGCCCTGTGGACTGGCACATACTGAGAGCAGGCACCATGAGGGAAACCACGGCTAGCAGGGCTGTGTTCCAGGTAGACTGCACATTAACCTGGGCCAACGGACTCATGGTGTGGAGGGCTCATTATTCTGCATGGTGGGGGGAGACGGGACACACCGAAGGACAGACCACCCTAGCCTGGCTGGAGCAGCTCAAGGCTCCCAAGTTCCATCGACAGTGCAGGAAGATGCTGCATCGACATTTTTGTGTGAAGGAATGAAGGGGGAAACAGGCAGAGAGAAAATGAGAAAGGTTATTCTAAGAAAAGCAGCTGAGGAAAAGCAGACAAACAAAAAGGTTGAGCAACAACAATACTAACTTACCTCATTAGTTTAAAGGTGCTCCATTTTCCCAAAAGTTAAAAGCAACAGCCATGAGTCATATTAACTGAGAAGTCCATTCCATCAAATGACAGAAGATAAATTCTCTCTTGTCCCCGTCTTTTGAAAAAGTGATGCAACTCTTTTTTTTCTAGCCAAGGATATAAAATCCCTTCTTAAATTTAAAAACAAAAAACAGCTAAGAAAACACTGAGAGCAAAAGGTAAGGCCGTGAAATCTTAGCAGGTGCTGAGATCCTTTCTTCCTCCGCTGACTCCCCTCCTGCCAGGCTGCAGATTCCAAAATGCTGCTCCACCATGGATAAATCACAATGATCCATTACGTAGGTGATTGCCACAGAGGAGCAGGAAAGATGGGACTAACTGAAATTAAAGAAAAAAAATCCCCCTCTCTGTCATCTCCTGGTACATGTGTTGGCTCGTTGGTTGGTTGCCTGTTTGGGTGAGAGACCTCCCTTACTGTGACTTTGCCAAGGGCTTGTCGGTCGCTGATTAGCCCTGTTGTGACAGAGAGTGGGAGACAAAAAAAGACTAAAGAACTCCCGGCACAGTCATCACCCTTTTCGCTCATCCTCTGCTTTCCTCTTGCTTCCTCCCAACATCGGGCTGGCCCCGGTCAGAGCAGCTGCATGCTGCCGTGTGCACAGTTAGCAGTAATCCGTCTATTCCTCCTGGGGGGGGTAGAGGGTGGTGGGAGAGATGGTGGCGGTGTGTGGAGGGGTTGGGGGGCGGTGGGGGGGGGATACGCTGCACTGTCGGAGCTTTGCAAAAGGCTGACGGAAGAGAGAGAGAGAGAGAGAGAGAGAGAGAGAGAGAGAGAGAGAGAGAGAGAGAGAGAGAGAGCGCGCACTTGTCCTCTCCTGCAACAAGAGAGAAGCGAAAAGATGACGCTGGGAGGACAGCAGTGGAAGTGGCTTCGGTGTCTGTATCCATAAACAAGGAAAAAAAAATGTTGGGAATTCTCTTCTTCGCTTTTTTTGTTTTGTCCCATGGGCTGCCTCCTGCAGTGTCCTGCTGGCGTTTTTTTGTTATTTCTTTCTCCGGGGCTGAGGTAGTAAGTTGTGGCTGTTAGCCATGTGTGTGGCTGTCAGACTTGACGCTGGCTGGTGGACTGCTGCAGTAGTCGGAGTAGCAGAGAGAGAGAAAGAGAGAGAGAGAGAGAGCGCACGAGGAGCTTAAAAGAAAAGGAGAGAAAGAATTCCTGATAGATTAAGAGCAAACGAAAGATAGAGTGTGCAAAGCAGAGTTCGCGAGGGAGAGATGGAAAGCCACGCGAGCTTTCTCATAGCCAGCCCACCGTCACAGAAACAGCAGGAGCAGCATTCTTATCCTCATCTCTTTTTCTTGTTTATTCTCCAATCTCTCTCTTTTCTCTGCCCCCCCTCACCCCCCTCCAATGTGTGTCGGTGTTGCAGGCAGCTAAGATGCTCGCTCTGCCCCCTCCCTTTGTCCTTCAGTGGGAACGTGAATGTACTGCTGACGCACTCCTCTCAGCTGCTCAGCCAGCCTAAGAGCAGTGCATTGGTTTGATGCAGTGTTCCTGTGTATTAACACATTCAACCTCCCCATCTCTCCCTCTCTCCCTCCTTTCACTGTGAGTGACTTCACCTCTCTTCCTCTGGGGGGGGGGGGGGGGGGGGGGGGGGGGGGGGGGGGGGGGGGGGGGGGGGGGGGGGGGGGGGGGGGGGTGGG
>CAEGAF010118405.1:0-53799 GCA_903067075.1 Micropoecilia bifurca
ATAGATAGATCTATGAGATAGATAGATCTATCTATCTATCTATCTGAGAGATAGATAGATCTATGAGATAGATAGATCTATCTATCTATCTATCTGAGAGATAGATAGATCTATGAGATAGATAGATAGATAGATAGATAGATAGATAGATAGATAGATAGTTAGATAGATAGATATTATAAAAGAAAGACTCCAACCACGAAATGCTTTCATGTTGTACTTATTAAAACTGTGCGGACACCTAAAAATCCGACTTTGTGATGAGTTTGTATTTTTCAATGTTCGGGTTGAGTGGCTCAACTTTGCCCATGTGTTGATGGACGTTAGAGGAAGACTCCCCTGTAACTTCCATTTTCTGTGCCATTGTGCGCCCAGAATAACTTCTGCAATGATGGCGCATTAGACAGAGTTGTAGCCAGTGGAGCAGCGCGATCTGAGTCCATCATCTGCGGAACAGCCACACTCTGATGGTGAGGTTTAAAGCGTGAGGGGGGAAAGCAAAAGAGAAGGCAATAACTAGAAGTCTACATTTCTTAAGTTTCAGCAACATGGCTCCTGTTTTGGTTAATTTTTATCGAACGTATTGATCATTTCTGTCCCAGCTGCAAACTAGCAACCCATAGCATGACTCTGCTGCCACCGTGTTCCACCCTGGAGAGTTGGCCAAACATGTTGTCACATGGTTGAATCTTCTAATGTTAAAAATACTCAAAGGACACAATTTTGTCCAGTCAAAAATTCTCAATTATTTTTAAAGTTTCTATTTTCTTTACCTGCTCAATAATAAACTATCCATCAAACCATCAATTATGCCTTTTCACCTGTCTGTAAATCTAAACCATAACGGGTCTCACACATCTGCTATAGTATAAGAAAGGTTTGCAGTTTCTGATTTTTTTAAAATCAGATTTGGGTAAAAAAAATAAATCAATAAGGTGCTCGTTAATGATGTATACTTTGACCTGTAAAAATGACCCAAATAGCCTTCCCAGAGTTTGTTTTTTAAACATGTTTAACTGTCCAGTTGCTGCTGAAACCTTATTTAAATAATGTTTTATTTTTAATTTAACTGCTTTATTTTTTATGTGCTCTATATAGCTTTGTGGTCATAGTAAAAGTAAGTAGGTTGTCAAGGTGGACAACCTATTAAGGTTGCATAAATTTGACACATGTCTGATGAAGAAAGAAATCTTCTTAATATCAACAACATCTGAGATCTGAAAAGACTGAAATCGTGAACTTACCGAATGACAAAATTTATCTTCCAAAATGTTGACCCAGACCAAGTTTAGGTTCCTGAAACCGTGGCAACCCCAATAGGAACTTATTGATAAAAATATTTTTCACTCAACACCAGTACACAAATAGTACATTTTGCCTCAACATTTTACCTCATGGAGTTCCCGCTTATGAAAAAGAGATCAATTTCAGTTCAATCCATTCTTTTTCATTTTTGCATGAGGCTCAGGTTCAGCGTAAATAGCCACATAAATCAATGCATATTATCTTCTAATGTTGTATGACAGCAGTTTAAAGGGTTATAATAGAAAACATGCATGAACCTCTGTGAAATTCTTGAGATTAGGGAATCCCTGTAAGAACGTGGTTCAGTGGAAAAGCAGTCCTGGTTATTTGTGAGTTTGAGAGATCCCAAACATCCCAAAGCGTCTGTGTGTGTGTGTGTGTGTGTGTGTGTGTGTGTGTGTGTGTGTGTGTGTGTGTGTGTGTGTGTGTGTGTGTGTGTGTGCTTGCTAAAATAAAAACATTCTCAAAAGATTAAAACTATGAGTGTGAGCTGCTCAGCCTATGGAATTTTTCATGCATTCATGAGCTTTATGAACGTTCAGCAGCTACAACATGTTGATCAAATTATGCCAGAACCACATTTATAAGTTCATCAACAGTGTCAACAGGCTCATCAGTGAGAATATCTTATTTTTTCCCCCACAGAATGATTTGTTTTGAATATAAACAGGCCCTGCAGGTCACCAAATCCTCTGCTTTTCATGATGTCAAGGTAAAAAACTCGAACCAGCTCCCCCTGTGCCTGCTGAAGAAAATATCTCCATATAGTAGAAGATTAAAAATGATGATTCATCAAGCTGTTTTTTTACGTTTTCAATTGGATAATACCCCTCAGTCTGAATTTTCATGTCTGCAGCAAGAATTGTCTTACAGAAAAGCTGTTTCTGAGGCCCAACTTCCTCTCCCATGCAATAATTTTGTTAATTGCAGATCCCACAGAGCGGCGCCATATATGGAGATCCCTTTGCGAAACATCTTTGGCAGATTACAGCACAGAACCTGTTAGACTGCATTAAAGTTTGTTCTTGCAAAGTCATAAAGTGTTTAAAAGTGTCAGGGGTATAAATATATAGTTGTTGCAAGTCTGTAGCTGTAAGCACATTCCTCAGTGCTGGTGTCTCGTAGTCTTCTCTGAAGGTCTCCATTAAAAAAGAGAATCATCGTCTTAGACAGAGAATGACAGTTATTATGTCCCTGGCCTCTGAGCTGGACAGCATTTCTCATTGTTTTGGAGCATCTCTGTTCACCCCATAAGCACCAAGCCAGAAGTTGTTGAAAACCTGAAGGCGATTTTTTTTTTTTGGCTCTGTCTGTCTTCAAACTGAAGAAAAGGGGTTATATATAAAAGTAGCCGGTTTTCTGGTCTACTGAAGTTAAAAACATAGATTTAACTCTGTGTTTCTTGTGTTGTATATAAGGGCTGCACAAAATTAGGAAATTAAGTGGTACGCAATAACATGGATGCCTGTCGTGATGAACAACATTTTACTAAACGATGTTAATGTTTTTCAATTTGCATCCATTGCGAACAGAATGCAGGCAGTGAGTAACTCTATCCAGGAAACTTTGAAAAAGGAAACCCATTATTTATAGTTCAACAATATGGTTTAATAGGATACGTTGGAATTATACATCTAAGTAGTTTTCTTAGTGACTTTACCAGAACATCTTGGTGATTTTTTAAACACTGACTGCTGCATCAAACAACAAACATCAGAAATTGTATAACTGGAGAGCCAGATAGCAATGTACAACGTGATTAACTAATATTTTTTGCAGCCCACAGTTATTGGTGACATGATTATTATGCAAGGGAAACTGAAGGAACTATTCACTTGCAATGTTCAATACTTTTCTCCCCTTTTTATATAATCTCATTGTTTTTTAGGCACTAACGTCATAACAGGCCTGTATAATGAAACATCCCCTGTCTCTAGCATTCATAAAATTATGGTACTCTAACATCAGTGAAATCTGAAGTTAATCCATTTTTTTTCTTCTTTTTGTTATGCTGGCCTGAGGAATGAGTTGTAAATACTTTATATTTACTCTCAGTAACAGAAAGGACTTTGTTCATCTCAATATTCTATGTTTGTGGATTATTCTACTGCACACATATTGCATTTGTGGAGTAGAATACATTCCATTCAAATACACATAATCAAAATTGATATCCCCAGACAGCTATTATTTTACAAGCATGGGTGAAGTATAGTCATGATATTAGTTGGCAGAATTTAAACATCATCCATCTTGGATGAAACAAACTGTCACAGAGTGGCTTCTTGAGGAGCGCGGCTCTCTGACAGCCGGCGATCTCTCAGAGAAACTGGCCTGGACTGATGAAGTCCTGCTCCGAGTACAAAGGCTGCTTTATTCTGTCTGAGCCGGGAAGGATGCAGATGCATTCACTTCCTCTTTTGCTGTGTCTCACTCTTTTCCTCTTTTGTTGACAGTAGAGTTTCACTCGGCATGAACAGATCGATGTCTTAGTTTACATGGTTTGATGTTAGACGTAAAGAGGGTTTGTTTTTTGAGAGACAAAGAGGGGTTGGGTGGGCTCAATTCAGATCATGCGTCTGAAGAGTTGTGCAAGCTGCTGGGGTAAAAATATTAACCAATAAAAGTGGAATGCTTCTGGAACTGGAGTTGGTAACATTTTGTGTTATTTGAACAAAAGTCAGCCTGATGTTATGTCAAAGAGCGATATTGGGAAAGAACCAAAAGGTTTCTGATATCCTCTGATGTTTTAGGCTTTGCTAATGGATCATGCCCACAGTTTCCCTTCCGTTTTAAAAGCTCTCCTATCCCCTTTCCTGCATCAGTTTATATCAGTGTCCTTCTTTTCCTCGAGCAAAAAAAATTAAGCAAACTATAGTCTTCATATCTCTTGCTGGATTTGTTTAGGAGCAAACTTGACTTCCATCTGCACTCACAACCCCTGCAAGCAAATTTCTGACATTCAAAGTGTTTCTGCACCTTTTTTCAGGACAAAACGATGTGACTCACCAAGGGCACGTAAATGCACTAATTCATCTTTTTTCTATAGCTGCCTGTCCTTGCATGATAATAAGGGGTCTAGTGCCTATATCCAATGGTCATTGTTGGAGAGGTTTCCAGTCCTAGATGCACAAATGTTTTATTATTATTTATTTATTTTTAATCTGGATCCACTGCTGAGCATGGATCAGAGAAAATAATCATATTTAAAAAGCATCTGCTGGCAGCTTCATAAAGACCAGCCACCAATTAAGTTTTAGTGACTGCTATGTTTTGCATTTAATCACCTTCATTTAAAAATAATACAATAAAAGTACTAAGCTTCAGAATTAATACACAATTTTAATAAACTCTCATGCTAAGACTGCCTAGTTAAAAGTATTTGTGGGCCATTGCATTTTTTTCTTCCTCACTTTACAAGTTTGAATATAATGATCTTAAAAATTGTTTTAAGATGGAAGTATATATTTTTAAAATTTAATTAAATAACTTTAATTCAGCTGTGACATTTACATCACTGTTTAGAAATGTTGATTCAAGTATAAAGAAAAAAAATAAAGCAAATTGGCACGCTTATTGTTTTATTTTATTTTTATTAAATTCAAACAACATATCAGAGTAAAGTTGATCCAATTCATTTTAGAATTTATACTGGCAAGACATCGTAAAAATAAAAATTTAAAAATCTCAATAACTGCGTAGCAGAAACTTTCTCCCAGTTTCCACGTTTTGTGACGTCTTGCTGTTCCTTAATTGGCTCGTGCTTGATAACTCCTAATTAACCGCCTTGTGTTCAGGTGGCGCGTGACTGTCGTGTTGGGAAAGGAGCTTCTTCAAACCGGCGATGACTTCCGAGCTAATTAGAAAAATACGTTTATTTTTAATATTACTTATTGTTCTTTTCTATTCTTTTCAGTTAAGTGGCTCGGTTAGTTTAGCACAAAGGGAAGATGATTCGACCACCAAGCGAGGAGAGTCAGCCTCAGCCTGGGAGGAGAGGCCTGAAGACGGCCAGCGAGGACAGCCGTATGCGGTTAAACAGGTTATATGGACCCCTAGTCGGAATTTATCCATCCTGTCGGAACTCCTGGAGCCTCAGCTAGACATTAAGCATCCTACAAACCCGCACCCAGGTGTCAAGACACCAGAACTTGATCAAACTAGCGACAGGTTGGCTCTCACTAGCCCCACATGGACCGCTGGAAATGTCAAGGAAGAAGAAAGACTTTTTGGTCCAGACTCTGAAGATGGTTATCAAGCAGATTTTACAGGTGAAGTCAAATTTATTTACGCAGCTGAAAACAACCAAAGTTGATCAAAGTGCTGCACATAGTAAATGCAAATGTGGGGCGACTGTATTGTAAGGTAAACTGGAATTATTTTAATGAATTAAACCCAGAAGAAAGTCGGCCCTTTTGTAGATGATGTCGCATGACATTAATAAGAACATATAAAATTAACACACGTGACATTTACATCACCTGCATTAGTTTCTCATTGGAAATTAGTGTTGATGAACGTTTTTATATTAGTTTCGAGATTGACGCACTAAAAATTGTTCATACTCTTAATGAATGACAAAATGTTTGACATGGTTTCAAACATTTTTAATTCAGCATCTTTTTGTGCCTTTCCACCTTTATTCAGACAGTTTTGGTGAATTTCATTTATTAGGAAGGCCTCATTGCCAACGCCCTAATCACTAGCTTTATATGTATGGATGTTTCTTGAATAGCATTTTTTATTAATTTGTTTTATGGGTTTTTAACAAACTAGTTTTGCACTTTTATTATGCATACGGTTGGCATGAGCTATAAATGTTTATCACATTCAGACCGATGAATCCTCACCCTTTTGGCTGCTTGACTAACATTAAAGCAGTTCTAATTTTATTTATTACTAAACCCACCCTAACCATGCAATAACTGTTCAAGTGCCTGAATCACATTTTTGCAGCTCTATATGCTAGAAAACATTATTCAGAGTTGCATGAGGTGAGGTCTGGGCTTTGACCTTTCTAAATTGTATCTTTGAGTCTTCAAGAAGTAAAAAATTATATTGTCAGTGCAAGCATATAATAAATTTAGTCATGTTGACATTAATCGGGAGACATTTTTTTCTGTATCTTTTAGGTTTCTCCGAAATTGAGGGGAAGGTTTCTGGCCTGTCGTCTGACTCGAGCCCATATTTCTCTGAATGGGAGGCCATGAGACCTCTGGTGGAGTGTGCTGATGGTTTCATGACTTTAACTTTGTCCGGTAGAGGCTTCGTCCACCTGCAAGTCGACAGAAGTAAGGCTCAGTTCATGCTGCAAACATCTCATTAGGTGATGGGATGCATTGTAGATGTGCTGTGTTTACCTCAGAGAGCATGAACAAAGCAGAAAGATTCATGTGTTAATGGTGGTAATTGTGACAATGTCCCTTTCTGTTTGATAGCTGAACAATCTTTTTTTTTGTTGACATTCCTGCATCAATTTTGAACTTTAAGTGTATACGACCTTTTCTGAGGGATGAACTAAGCACTGTATTAAGTCCCTTTCTCCCCCTCAAGTCTCTAAATCCTTTCTATTCACAATCTTAAAACATCTTTTTCCAGACAGGGCCTCTCCCATCTCCATCTTCCAGCTACCTTCTGACTGTGGATACTCAGTGAAGGCATCACGGACTGACCTGGAGATGATGGTCCCATATGACGGCTGCCATATTATTAAGGAGGTGTCAGGATCAAAAGTGTTGTCGTTTTTAGTTATAGCATACCTGTGCCACATTGTGTCTTATTTAATTTATTGTTTAATTTATTTATGCTATATTTCAGAATGGCAGCTACGTGCTGCCCATGCTGTGGTTGGGGAATCCTCTGAAGTTGTCCTGCCCGGTGATGATATCCACAGCTATTCCCATGTACTCCTTGTCTGCTCCCTTTGTCTTCTGCTCTCCCTATGGCATGGCAGTAAAGATCCAAGGGCAGGAGCATAGATTACCTGTGCTTGACGTCATTGGTATGTACGCTACAGGCACATCATGAAACTAGTTCTATTTATGCTGTATCTACTCAGACTTTACTTGGCAGACTGACCAGTAGGGCGAAGAGCATTTCTCCTCAGCTGTCTTCTTTTTGTGCTGTGAATACATATTTGCCCAAGTACAAATTTATTTTTTAAATATCTAGTTGTCTGTTTCCAAGTAGTTTATTTAATGGTTTTGTTTATTAAGAAACATAATTGTTCAATGTGGCATTGTGTATTAAAAAATTACCACTAAATTGTTTGTGCCAGTACCTAGCTGATAGAATGTAAATGAAGTGTTTTACATGATAGCACAGGAATTTTGACATACTTTTTTGGTGACTTGTTTTAATTCTGGAAGGGTGTTTTTAGCATAAACATCATATTTAAGGCAAAACCACAACATCCTAGTCAAAGCGGCAAGTCCACTTTGACTAGGTCAGGTGGACTTGACTGTTAAATCCTGTTGCATTGCCAAAATGCAGAAAAATTCTTTATTTTTTGTGCCTTGGTAGTCAATAGAATATTTGTCTTGTGGCTCATTAAGGTGTTTGGAGAATGTGAAACTAGGCTGTGGTTTTCAGTGGTTTTTGCCTGGGAATTTTCTCATAGATGCCTTTTTTGGCCCAGGTGTGGAGTGTGTCAGACATTGTTCTGGTTCCCTTGTGAACTCTTGGACGGTTTCCAAAGCTTTCATTGTGGTTTCTAAAACTTTCTCAAAGTCTTAGAAATGTTTTTTTTCCCCCAAGTTGTGCCTGGTTTTTCAGGATAGACTTTGTTACATTTGGATGATAGTGTTGGATTTTGTACTCAATGATTTAATCAAATTTGTTTGAAATATTTTAGTCTGTCAAAAAGTCAAAAATAGAATAAATCTGTAGGTGGTGGGAGCACCATCTCTAACAAAGAAATATCAACAGTTTTGGATGGACAATTTCAAAACTGATTAACAACCACAGGACTGGCTACTTTGATTCTACAGCTGAACATGAAATTACAAGAGGTTTGAGTCCAAAACTCAAACCTCTTGTTTGAGTTTTGGAAGTCCCCAAAATTTAGTTGTCAAGCCTTGACTGGATTGGTAACAGAAATGTTTTAATTTGTTTGGCAGTGGATGGAGCAAAGGATCCTTTTGTGTCTGAAAGGTGTGCATTCCTGGTTGACTCTGAGGCCCAGGAGTTGACCTACCTTATCTCCCACAGTGCTCCTTGTATTACAACTGATGTAAGTTTGCTCATTTAGTTGGAAGACTGCACCTGGATTCTCACCAGTGAATAACATGAGGTCCATGTACTTTTTCTCCACAGCATGGTCCGCAGCTTCGGCTCACATTGGGTGGTTTGCAGTATGTCCTCTCCTGCCCCATCAGCCCTCAGCTTCCCTATTCTCCATCCCTGCCTCAGTATCCTCCTCAGTTTCCCGATGACCTTTTGTTTCCATACTTACCAGTTCCAACCCACCCTGAACCCACTATCACTCTCCCTCATGGAGCCCCAGTTAAGGAGCAGACAATGCAAAACCCACTCTACCAGCACCACCTCTCTTCTGGTTTCCAGTACCAACTACTTCCAGTCATCCCCCATATCCTATTAGGGACCCCTCATCCACCTCAGCCCACCTCTGACCCCTTCCCTAAGTCCATGCCACAACATGTCCAAAACCCACCTGGATCTGAAAAGTTATTGTATTCTTTAGGCAGCTATCTGCAGTACTTCCCTCATCATTTTCATCTGAAGGATCCTTCCGAACATCAGGTTTTTCAATTTCCTGATCACCCATCTGTCTTCTATTCCTACCTGCCGTTCTATTACCAGGAATTAATTGCAGCAGCTGAAGACCACTCCAAGTCTCCAGTGGGTCCATATTATCCTCAGTACTATCATCAAAATCCTGATCATCCTGTATTCATGGCAATACCAGTGACCCAAGCTCCTGTACCTCATCCTTCTTTTCCACCAAAACAGCCGTTAATCCCACAGCATCAAACCAGTTCATTTTATTCACCCATGTCCTACTACCATCCAGTATTTTTTTACTCTGCTTTACATCCTGCTGCTACTCCACCGGTTGACACTCCTGATAGTCTTGGACATCCTTCCAGCCAATCTCCCATCCAGACTCCTTTTCACTTTCAGCTGCCTCCATATCTGCCGCCAGTCCAAAAGGAGCCTAAGAAACCGGCAGCCAGTCCTCACATGTTCTACCAACCACACCACCCTAAACTCCATCCATTTTCACCCCAATATCCAAAGATTCCTTCTCCCCCGAACTGGATTACCCCTCTGGAATCCCGCGTCCAGTGTCTGAAGGACAGTATGGCTGCTTTCCTGCCCTATGCCGACCCAGAATCCATCCATGTTAGAGGTCAGTATTTGCGTAAACAGAAAATATTTTCTCAGAGGAAAATGTGGCTCCGTACGGCTTGTCAATATGATTTGTGTTCCAGCTTTATGGGGGTTCCAGGTATCAAAGGATGTAATGTTTTTATAATTTTAGCTGCTTTAGCTTAAAGGAATAAATCAGCTGAAATTTGTTCTTGAGAGTTCCTCCTCAGTCTGGAAAAAGTCTCCAGTTTGATTTTAAGTGATTTTATAGTTCTGGATAAAAATGGGGCAAAAAATATGGGCAAATATGTGTTTCCAGAATTTATACCTTATTCCATCTGTTTTTTTTCCTCCTCAGTGTGTTATTTCTTTTTTTGTTTCCCTCTTTCCTATCTTAATGTTTCTATTTCCAGGATTTTTACAGCCTGTCCATTTCAGAATTATACTTTACAAAATTGGCATCACTTGGAACGTTGTTGGTTGGTAGCTAGGTTTTCTTCTGTGGCACATTCACATCAAAATGCATCCAGCTGGATGCTTTTTGGTGTTGCTCCAAAGAATTAAGTTTAAAGTACACAATATGCTACAGCTATTCACGTTAAAACGGTACAGCTCATTGGAATCCGAGAACCTTTGATCCCCTGTTTAGTTTTTTCTTTCTCAGAGGCGTCAAACCTAAATGTAGAATCTGAGTTTACATTTGAAAGTGAGTTTTAAAGCAGTGTATTGATTGTAAATATCAAAAATCTTTAACCGCATCACTGCTTTCCTCAGACCCATTTATGTCATGGCAGTCGCTCTCCAGCGTGTCTCCGTTCTGTGGCTACATGTTGCAGGCGACTGCAGGCCACGGCTTAATCCTCCACTCTCCTCTGCCGGCCTGCCACAGCCAGTTACAGGTCAGACGACTGTTTAATTCCTCTATGTGCTGCTAGTGTGTGTTTACAGAGTTTAATTTTTTTTTGTTCATGTTTACATAAATTTGCTTATTGCCTTGTCAGTAAAGCTCATCCTTCTTTTGTGATCCTTTTAGACTATTCGCAATAATGTACTTTCTATGTATAACGGCAGCACTTTAGGTATGAAATGGCATCTGATCTTGATGAATTTTGAATCACACACCATAACATTTAGGGTTTATTATAGGAAAAAGCTGGAGAAGTATTAAAAAATGTAATCGGTTCCAAGGTTGCAAAGTATTTTGAGCGTTTAGTTTGATAAAAATCTAGTAATATATATTTCTTCTTTCTAGGGTTGTTCTGCTCTATAGGGTCTGAATTTCTGTTTATCTAAACAGAGCAGCAGTTTAGCTTAATCATGTTCAGATAAATCTCACGGATTATAGGCATTTGTGGGCTGTAGAGTCTTATCTATTTTCATGCTCCATGCATTTTAGCTGTCAAGAATACAATGTTTTTGCAAGTTTAGGTAAATTAATTTGTTTTTAAAAACATGTCTATAAATTTTGTGTGGTTGAGCTAACTTGTTTTGTATCAATTTCTCTCTCGCTCCTCAGACTCCCACAACCATTTCTCTACCCATAAGTTATTGGGATTTCTTCACTTGGCAGAATCGGACTCTTGATTTACAGTGTCCATATCAAAGCCCCCTTGATCCTCCAGAAGAAACTCCACGGACTTTCCCCACCACTCCAAGCGCCACCGAGGACGAGTCAGGTCCAGCCATTGCCACAAGGACCGAAGTCTTCTGCTCCTTCCAGCAGATGAAGGTCGTGCTTCCTCCTGGACCCATTTCAGAAATATTTTTTAAAGGTGTGTGTCTGCTTTTGTACACACCAGGTGCATGTGGTAGCCATCATTTCTGCATGAGTTCAGAGGGTTCAGGCTCTGCTGTGCGGTGAATGGGAGCGGGGGGGTAAAGCTTGGCTTTTTATTGTGACTGGGGATTTCTGCCTCCCTCTGCAGAGCTGTAATTGTTCTCTTTAAGGTCTCCACTGAAATGTCTTATTGTGAGTTTTTCACATATGCATTTAAGACACCAATGGGAACCAGATGAGCCTTGCTGAAGCGCCTAAAGAATGTGGATATTATGCAAGTGAGGCCAAGGATGGCAAAATCCATTTGTTTCTCCAGTTACATTCACACTGTCATATGAGCGTGCAGGCAAGTATTGACTCAGATTTCACACTGAGCACATGACATTTTGAACAAGTGACTATTTTATGCGCATATTAACTCTTTGTATGACTATTTCCGTTGAAAAGGGTCAAATGTACATCATTAGCATCCTCTACACAATGCAGAGTGGAAAAAAGGAGGCAAAGGTTTCCTGCCCGCTTGTGATCCCGAGGTCTGAGCATGGTAGGTAGATTTTAACTCTCTAAAAGGCTGCTCAGTTTGTCCAGGCCCGTCTGTTATTTCAGCTGTGTTCCTGACATTTGTCGTGCTGCCCCTCAGAGTGCAACCTTCACAGCGAATACCGCCTCCCCTGCGGATCCAGCTCTATATCCGAGACACAGTGCCTCTCCATGGGCTGCTGCTTCGACAAGCACCCCCCTGCCTGCTACTACCCAATGGATGGTGAGCTGCGCTCTGCATCCCTACTGGCATTTTCACGCCACTTAGCTAAGTGCAGTCGAGCTGTTTTAGAGTACAGAAAGGTACTATGGCTGCCGGACGTGTGAAGAAGCATATTCAGGGTTGGGCGCAGCAGGATTTAAGCCTGCAGCCACACAGAACGGCTGAAAGAATCTTGGGTCTTATCAATTGCCTCCTGAGATTTCTGACCTTTTGTTCATGCGACCTTTTCATAACTGTGCATGTGTATCTGTTTGTGTGTCTTTGTTCATCCCTCCAGAGTGCACTATTGACCGCCACATGATCTTCTCTGTGCCCGCCTCCCTCACGGACCCCCCTCTTTCTACTGCGCTGCTGGCCGCTGCCAGCAACTCCACCTGCAGACCTCAGAGGGTGACCCCTGAGTATGCATTGTTCAAAATCCCAATGGATGGTTGTGGGACACGCAGAGTGGTGAGATTCATAAATCATGTCAAAATATCGAAGAATGGGTTGGAAATAAACGGCATTATGTTCAGATTCTCGGGTCTAAGCCAAAGACATTCGAACTAATTAGGTTTGTGAATATATTTTTACTTTACTATATACAGCTGGAACCAGGCCTTATGTGTAAAAAGGCTTGCAGAAGTTTTTTTTTCTCAACATTAAATCCAGCAGAACAGAACAAAGCTGTCATGTGGGTTGGGACTCCCAAAATTATTTGTATTTGCAAATAACAGATTGAGATTTTTTGTTGTGGTGTGTGCGTGTCCATGCCTTCATAAGAATGTGATTTAAAGCACTCATTTCAAATTTGACTAATTGCATAGATTTAAAATGTTAATTTTTTAAACACAGTTAATTGCTTTTATTCGAGTCAGAAATTTTTGTTTGTACACCTGAAAATCTGTTGCGCAAATTATAGCCACTGACGGCAATGAACAACACAGCTGCTTTTCTTGGCCCACTTTGGCTTCATTTTTGCTTATGAAACAATCTGATGGGAAATTGGACAAGACTATTGTTGTGTGCAGGTTGTGCATAAAGGAGCTGGCCTATCACAGACTGTATCAAAGCCTAAAATACCATCTCAATGCAAAACATGTTGCAGCAACCGCAGATATCCCAAACGCTCATGTTGCCATTCAGATTACTAAAGGGAAAAAGAAATGAGTTACATGATTGATCACGTGTTCTTGAAATACCAATATAACACTTGGCATCAATGAATGAACCAATTTAGCAGATTAAAAATTAACATCTTTGTTGCTGAGCTCATTTTCCTATTTATTCAATAATTCAGCAGCAAAAAGAGTTTTTGAATTGAAAATGTTGCTTATATTGTCAATTAAGTGGAGACAACATAAGCAACAAGCATTTGATAATGCTCAGATCAGATGACGGTGTGTTTTTAAGGGAACATCTCAAACACACTGCTTCCTTGTCTGGCTGCATGAAAAAATAGCCGTCAGCCAAGTTTGGTTCAATTCCCAGATTCCTGAAAGCTTCTATGTTGGTCTGTTGTATGCAAGCATAAGCACCATGGAAGTTTCCCACAGTGACAGGAGTCAGGAGTGAGACAGGTTTTGTTCTCCTGAGCTGAACGGGTTTTAGTTTGAAATGAGACAGTGGTGAGCTTTCAGAAAGTCTTGTCTGCAGCATTTTCTACTTTAGGGGTTTTCCTGTCTGAATTTCTTCAGCTTTAGACCAAGTAGCAGAATAAATTCTGATTTGACGGTTTGATCAAACATATTTGCATTTGCAGTTAGTGGGCGTTTTCTTTACCGTTTTAAAATATCTTTGATGGCTTAATGATTATTTAGGAGACGGCTGTCAGTGCTGTTGCTGGTGCTTGATGTTCAAAGACATTAAGACAACCACCAGGAGAACATGGACCCACTACGGATTGGTTTCTGTTTCAAGATTGTTTACCCATAAAAGGGTGTTAACTCAAACATAGGTTTGTGTAGTGTTTGCAGTTTTTCAGTTGTGGATTTTTTGGGCAGTTTTGGCCAGGAGCTGGAACATATTTATTCAGCTTAGGAGGTTCTAGTGCTTAAAGAAAAGTTTTAAAATACAGGAGATCACCCTAAACAAACATGAAGGCTGACCCTTTTGGGATCACATCAATGGACTAAGGATCGATTCATCCAAATGAATGAAGTATTTGTTTTTTGTACTGTTTTTCCTTCTGTCTTGACAGGTGGTGGGGAAGACTGTCGTCTACATGGTGGAGATTATGAACACAATACAAACTGTCAGCCTCAACTATGGCACCATCACAAGAGATTCACCTGTCAGGTCATCTAACACTTTATATCCTACCTGTGGTAGTCATGGTGAAGCACTGCTAAACGTCTGTCTGAATAACCTCATGCACCTTGTTTGCATCGTTCCTCTGAAAGATCAAATTATGTCTTCAACATGCACATAATTTGTGGTTTTTAAGTTTTTCTCTCTTATTTTTCTCTTTGACTGTAGTTCTCATTTATTTAAGTGTGTCTATATAAATTCCAAAAATATCTTATTTTGGTTCAGTTCAAGGAGAAGAAGTCATGGAACTGAACAATACGTCACTGGACACATATGTTAAAACTTGCATCTCTGTTTTGATGATTTTTGGTTTTCAGCTAATGAAAATATTGAATTTAGTTTCTCGTAACCTTGAATATTACGTAAAAATAACTAAAATTATGTTTAATTCAGATACATCACACAGATGTATCTGAGACGTGGGCAAAAACTGTCGCAGTTATTGTGTTATTCGTGTACCAGAGACGTCAAAGGGATTTTAGCTCAGCTAACAATCTCTGCAAGTATTCAGTGACTGTAATGTACATGGACATGCTCTTCAGCAAGGTGACATATTTTCTAGTACAATACAAATTGCATATGTCAGTAAATTAGATATTGCAGTTCCACTGACCAGGATTTTCAAAAATAGGACAAATTCTTAAACTGTGTAATAAATCTACAGGAGTTAAAGTTTGAAGGAAAATAAAGCAAACAAAACAAACTTAATTCTTAATTTGAGATGCTCTAGTTGTAAAAATGTCATACTAACCACAAGTCATTACAAAGCTCAGTCATATTTCAACATAAAAATGAAATGCAATTTGGCATCAGTTCTATGAAATGCTCATCTTTGAAATGAACAAATTCAGAAACATTAAGGCCTCTGGTGTGGTTTTTACAGCTGACTTCAAACATGCATCAGTTTTCTGTGTGTGATTAGCTTTGCTGGCAAAACAAATCTGAACTTTGTTAGAAACGCTGTACAACAGATGCTCTGCTCCTGAAACGCTTCCAGTGAATGCTTGGGGAGCAATAAAGCCACAAGAAAGCCTTAGCAGCTGTTTCTGCGTTCTGATCTCTCAGCGCTGGTACTTTATACTCGCTGTCTGACTGCAAGTAATCTTCAGTTTTCTTAACCAACATGACCACAACTCATTGTGATTTTGATTTCAATACATTTGGTTGCAAAAGTAAAGCAATATATATTGGATTTAAACGGTTTTTGCCATGACTTGAGTCTCGTCTATTATTTTCAGGTTACTGGTGGAGTGCAGATACGTGCCAGGAACAGTTCTCAGTGTGAGTTATGTCGTTAAAACTCCCACCCTTGGTCCTGATGTCCATTCTCAGGGGGTGTTTGGAGTCCAGCTCAGGATTGCCAAAGGTAAATGGTCTTTCTTTCAAAAACAAAAGCTTCTGTTAATGTTTGAGATCAGAGGTGGATCAGTCGCGTGACGTTAAAAAGGACAGTATTTTATGTTTAAGTACAGTCTGTCTTCATAGTGCCTTCTGGTTGCTTTGAATATGATATTGTCTGAAATGATTGTAGCTCTCAAGGACCAGACTCTGGAGTCTCCAGTTGTAGTCAATGCTGAACTATAGGGCTGTTTTACACTTGGCAGTGATTCTCAGCTGCATTTTTTTTATCTGTGGTTCAAAATCTAAATTATTAGTCAAACCTAAGCTGGAAAATTCTACACTGAACAAAATTACTGAAGTAGTTTGTGTAAACAAAAAGGACTTAAAATTACATTATGACTAGCCTAGAATTGGCAAACAAAACAATATAGGGGTGAATCAAACCGGTCTACAATATTCTACTGATTCATTCCTGGTCATTACACCTCTAATAAAGATTACAAAAGAACGACTGAATCATGACAAAAGTAGATGCATGCTGGTTAGAGGAAGATGATGAACCAGAAAAAAAACAGAATTTGTTGAACTGATTATTTCCCTCCTGTGCTGCCATCTATTATTAGATGCCCAGTACACCAGTTACTACCCACAGTATCATCAGCCTCTGCACATGTTGCTGGGGAAACCTCTCCACCTTGAAGTGCGCCTCCTCAGCTCCCCAGATCCCAGTTTGGTGCTGCTGGTGCACTTCTGTGTGGCCTACCCCCGCTCTGGAAATGCAGCGTGGGTGTTGCTTTACAATGGGTATGCCAGAACATCTACAGTGTAAAAACAACCAGCATTGACTAAATCCAAACTCATCTGAGGAGGTATCTTCTAAAAGAATTAAAAATGCTCATGCCATAACTGCAGATGCCCCAACCCTCTGGACCCAGTCCCACCAGAGACGGTTCTGTCAGACCCGACTCCTCAGAGTCAGACTCGCCGCTTCACCATTCACACCTTTCAGTTCCTCCCGGATGGCGAGTTCCAGGATATGGATGAGGAGGTAAGGCTGAGCATCGACGGTCACTGCAAATATAAGCCTCAATATGGTTTATGAACAGTTGCTTTGACTTAGTTTATAAGTCCAAATTATCTGGACGCAACCATTTCTTATTGAGATTAAAATTCAAATGAGTTTTTTTTTTGTCTGCAATACTTCATTTATTCATTCCTGGTCTTCATTTGGCTCCCTTTTAGATCTACTTCATGTGTTCAACTGAGATCTGTTCTCCTCGAGATGGTCCTTGTGTTGAGGGATGTTTTGGTCAGTGACGATGGAAAAATGGATTTATTTCACAGCATCCTTGAGTTCCAGTGGAAGGTATACTAACATGCAGCTTTATTGGAATCAGACTGAAAATGTTCAGAAAGTTTGAAAACTACAATTTAATTTAACCTAATTAAATGAAAATGGTGAGTGAATAAATTAATACATTTTTTTGTTAGTCAAAACATGGATAACACCTGGAAAATGATGGTACAAATAGCTGATGATCCTGTTTCAAGGCTTTTATGCCTGTGTTCTGACTGTCTTCTCTCCTCTTTTTCCTCAGATATGATACAAATCTCCAATAAAAGCTCTTGAAAAACTCTAAAGCCGGGGCTGTGTTTTCCTTTAATCTTTCAACTATTTCATATATTGATAAGGGGATGAGCAGTAAAAGTTTAGGTTAAAACTACAGCAAGAAAACCTTTTCTTCAGAAAGGCATTGCATGCAAGCTTTTTGAGATGCTGTTTTTAAAACATCCCTCATATTTGATTGTAATTAAGGGGGGTACTTTATGCAAATTCTGTTGATAAAGTATTTACGCCAATAAATGCATCATAGAAAAGTATATGAAGTATTTTCAACTGAACAGTCAAAATAAACAACTTTTTGTGTTGAGGTTTTGTCTCAGTCATTCTGTTAGCCAACAAAATAAAAAGGTTAGCATCTCAAATTAGGAGGAATTTATGTACTTTGTATTTGTGCTGAAGATGGATCACAAATCTAAATGTGCAATAATGACAAAGATGAGATTATGCCTTTAATGTACTTTTTCTACATTAACCCTTTCATGCAAAGTGGTCACTAAAGTGGGCAGCTATCTAAAAGCCATTTTCTTGTGGATTTCTATGTTATAAATACACACAGACCACTGGAGTGGACACTAATGCATCGTAAAATAAGCTATCAACTACTGGCCATCAGCTGCAAATCAAAGAAATTATTTTGTTAAATTCAATATGGCCGACAGACAAAAAAGCCTGCCAACCAACCTGGTCCCTCCTACTGTGTGTGTATGTGTGTGTATATATATATATATATATATATATATATATATATTGGGGTATCAGCTAACCCATAAAGAACAATAGTACTGATGTATTTTTCAAATAACTTTGTATTTGAAGAAAATTAAAACCGATTAAAAAAATAGTGTATATATATATATGTCCTACCTTTTTTTTTTTTTGCCTTAAAGTAAAAACATTGGGAGGGGGATCCTGACACAAAAGATCATAATTCATACATGAAAGAGTTAAAACTTCTGCTTGTAAAGACAAGACCTTGATATTTAATGAATTAACACTCTTGCTTGTTTGGTCAAACCTTAGTTCACACAAATCTTTGTATCTGCACCTATGTAAAATGCCTTTGCCTCTACATTCTGTAGTGTCAAAAAATTAGATTTTTGTTGAACGTCTGTTCAACTTTCATTTCACTGTCAAATGCATAAACCTGCATAACAACTCTTCACCATCTGCAAACCCAGTACTTTGGAAATATCCCACAAGCTGCATGCAGGTATTTGCATGGCTTAGACAAGCTAATTTTGGCCTAATAAATGGCAGTCAAATTCACATAACTTTTTTTAAACAGCTGTTCTTTGAATTCAGCGTTGTAAATAAAAACCATTTTGTTTGACTGCATACATTATGTAAAATGTAATGGGGTTTGTCTAGAATCCTTAAGGACACAATACATTTTTAAGACTTCAAATGCAAATTTTTGACAAATTAAAATTTTTCGAAGTGTAAAAATCAATTCCACTGAAAACTATCAGCAATTTGCTTTTGCTGATGTTTATCAATGCATGTACAACATCTTGTACAAATTGTCAAGTTTCCACCGCAAAACCTCAATGTACAGTTTTGGGCTTTAATGTTGCAACATAATTCACTTTCACTGCCTAATTGCAAAATAAAAGGATTACCTGATTGCATTTTTTTCTTATTTGGCCTCAATTGGTCAATACCTTGTAGAGTTGTTATCTCTAGCATCTTCACAGCGAACTACCATGTTTCACCATGGAGATGACCATGAAATATTTCTTTGTAGGCTAAATGCAAATATACACAACACATTTATTTTAAGATTTAAAACCCATGCATCTTTTTTTTTAACCTTTTGCTTCAATTATGCCATTTTGTGTTTTTATATAATCCCAGAATAATACATTGAGATTTGTGATAAAGTATTAATACCGGTTCAAGTACTATGAGTAGGAAAACCCAGGAAAAACTAAAATATCTCATACAAACACGGTGTATATTTTTCACTCCTTATGAGTTTAAAAATCAGCCATCTTCTACTAAATGGGTGATTTTCCATATTTTTGTCATTTTGGTCAAATAGGCTTCTGTACCGTAGCCCAGCCCATAAAAACACAGCTTGTTTCAATTGATGTAAGTTTATTTAAATTGCACATGCTGAGAGGGAGCAATTTAATCTGGGGTTGTGAAGAGGTTAGACACCTAAACCCGTCTGCCAATGGGAAAAATATTTGCATTGCAGTGTATTAAATTACCTAGATTTCATGGCTGAAAGCAAGGTAAATAATATAACATTTCTCTTATTTAGAAGCCAATAAGCAAATGTAGTTCACCTTCTTTTCACCCACTACTAAGCCTACCAATCTCTGAATTTATTCGACTACAGAACAGTTTTTTTTCTTGACCACTAATGTAAATACATACCACTGGGTTATGTTGGTTACTCTAAGTATTGCAAAGAAAACTTATTTATAATCCCTTCTGCAAACACTGGCACATTCCTTTTGCTAAATATAAAACTGGGCAATTTACTGTCTGAACGAAGGGGAAACGTATTTGAATTCCTGTGCTACTAAAACTCATAAGATGCATTTAAATTTAATACAAACTCTACAATCCTTAGAGTTTCTTCAAATGAGTTTTGTGTTCTGAGGAAGCCTCTGTCTTGCTGTTAGTCGAGAAGAGGATGCTCAGGGATTTCCATGATCTTCATTCTGAGAAACCTTCTTTTCACCATCATCTCCAGATCCCCCAGAACAGGACCAGCTTTCTTTATCTGTTTGTTTGAACTTTTTAAAGTCCCTGGCTCTGATGCTGCCACCCCAACAGATTGACAGACGAGATTGTACTCTCCACAGGAGCTTTAAAAAAGATATGTGGCATATTGCTGCAAACCCTGAAACCACAAACTAAAGTTTGCTCTCTCCTTTTTATAGATGCTTCATCCTTTCATCTGCATGTTAACACTCAAGTATTTTTCTGCCCCCACCACCTCCAGATCCTCTCTATAGAAAACCTGACCCTTTTTCTTATGAAATCTAGAATGTTGTTTTGTTCGCATGCAAGATGGGATGATTGTTACCACGCCATGCCACAAAATGGTCCACGAACTCTTTGTCTTCAGCTTCTTGACCATCTCTGATACACTTGTTCTGAAGATGACAGGACTCTGACTTATAATGCAAGTTTGGTGTAGAGTGAAATGGAATGGTAAGAGTACAATCCTTTGAGGTGCTGTGCTCATTTTGGCATGTTGCAGCCACAATGTTCAATGCATTTTATTGGATTGTATGCGATAACCTAAAACAAAGTAGTGCATCTGGAAGCTGCCATAGTGGTAGTAGCAGCATTACGCTGTGGGGGCTGCCTGCAGAAAGGACAGGGAAGTTGGTTAGAGTTGATGGAAGATAAATGGACCTAAATATAGGATAGTCATGGGAGAAAGTCTTAAGTCTTGAGGCTGGGGTAGAGATTCCCCAGCAGGACTATTACCCTAAGGATACAGCCAGACAGTGGAGTGGATTAGATCAAAGTAATGAATAACCAGAAAGTTCAATTAAATAACGAATATGTGGCAAAACCTGAAAATTTAGTTTCACAGATGCTCTTTAGCTGTCAGTGAAAGATGGTGCTCCAAAGAAAGCACCATCTTTCCACAATTTTCACATTTTTGATGGTAAAAACTGTTGAAAACCATTTTACGTCCGCTTCACTGTGTTCTGCATTGGTCTGTCGCATGAAATCTCAAAACCCAAATATGAAAAAGTTGAAGGGGTGTTAATATTTATGCAAGGCACTGAACATTTGAGGACTTTTGAGCCCAGTATCTAGTGAAAGTGACATCATTGTTTTCCCTCAAATACACTCAATTTGTGGTTCGCGGTTTAATGGGACTCATTAAGACGCTTTACTGAAACTAGGTCACCAAATTACCAAATAGTTTGCATTTGGGTAAATTTAGGAAAGGACAGAAGTGTGGAAAGTTTAGGGTCTGCATTTAGATTTAACTAGTTATTCCTTCTGACTATAAGAACAAGCATGTCCTTTAAATGTTTATGACCAGTTTATTTAGGAGTCAATAAAGCCTCTGTACCTTTTTTTTTATATGTTCCTCCCTTGGTAGCCTTTGACCACTGGGTGTCATCCAAGCAATAAAATTGCCAGAGGAACATGAGGTTCTGTGAGCTGCATGACTCACGGCTGGGCTTGTGTGAGGACCTTGGCCTGGGTAATGGTTGTGTAATGAGTTAGGCATGAAATCTCGCGGAGAAGCCCACCCCGTTATTATTTAGTCATGTGAGGTGTCTGCATGGAAACAGCTGGAAAACCCGAAACAACACAAGTAGAAATTCGATTCAAAGTATCTGGACCACGGGGAGCAGAGAGGCTCCTAAAGCAGGGCTTTCCCTCCTCCCCATAAACACACCTCCCCTCGGTTAAATGTATGGAAGCACTGCGGCACGCTGCGTGTATTTTGCGGGCTCGCATGGCTGCCTGGCTCAGCGTTCAAAAGCAGAGCGGAAGATAGGAGGAGGGGAATGAATACAGCAGGAGAGTGGGAGGAGGAGGGAGGGTGGACAGTTTCCTTTCTGTAACACACGCTACAGGAACACACCGCCGGGGGGAAAAAAACGGGGAGAGGGAAGAAAATAATAACCAAGAGAGGGAGAAGGAAACACCGCAGCCCCTCCGTCCGTTTATCCGTCCGTCCGTTTGTGCGTCCGTCCTTTTGGTTGGTTTTTTTTTCTCCCCACTTTAAGCCAGAGAAAGCTTTTTTTTTCTTCTCCCCCCTCTCTTGCGGACTAACATGGACAAGAGCTCATGAGGAGGGCTGACTTTCAGTGAACCACTTCTCTGTGGCTGATAGGGAGGAAAAAGGCGACGGGGAAGACATGTTGAGGGGCTCTTCGTCTTGAGGTTGCGGTAGGCTGTTGTCGGTGTTCCGCTCTCTAAACACTCGGCTCCGGTAAGAGGAGAGGAGGAGGAGGAGGCTTAAAAAACGGGGCAAACGGAAACTGAGCTCAGCAGTCAGTTGGTGTGTTTAATTGGTTTTGTTATGGTCTGAAATAAGGCAGGCCTCTGAGGCAGCCCCGCAGTAAATAAATACACGGACAGCAGAGGGGCTACCTGCTTAGCTTCAAATTAAAGCTGCTTTTATTTTACAGGGGACATTTTCATATTTGCTGAGAGTAAAAACAAAGCAGGCTATTAGATATTTGCTATTTTCTTTTTTTTTTTACAAAAATTTAGGGGGGGTTATAGAAAGGCCCAACTTAAAAAAAACCCAACTTGTCCTATTAAGACGTTTATTATCCTCCACTGTCGGGCTCAAGGCACCGAGGTGCGGAAAATTAAGTAGGCGGTCTCAGCCTCGGTTTATTTCGGGAAAAAAAAGGAACAAAAGAAGATTTTTTTAAATGTTAATGTCGACCGACGTTGCATCCATCATGCTGCCGGTGTCCCGGGCTCTCATAGACCGGGACAGGGAGCTGGACACCATGGCCGGGGTTCACGCCAACCCGTCCGGCGCTCCGGGAGCCGTGCGGGGCATGAAGCGCGGAGACCCGGAGCCCGATGGACAGACGGCGGCCGCTCTGGTGGATTCCACCGGGGCTGAGTGCAAGCGCCCCAGAATCGACGGCTCAGGAGGGATCGGCGAAATTGGACAGGTGAGGACAATTGTCGATTCATATTTTAAGAGCAGTAAGGCTGTTTTTAATTCAACATGTTTGTCCAAGTGATGGTTGTTTGGAGCTGCAGCAGAAAGGCCCTGCATGCACTCAGCTGCTTCCATTACCAGCTGGGAGGGAAATACCACCACTTTCCCAGCTACACATGCCTTGAGTTGACTTTTAATAGGAAGCAGGAGTTGTAACAATGTAACGCGTGTCTCCATCAGGCTGCTTTCCAGACATCCTGTTGGAACTTTACAAAAATCATCTGGTTGATGAATATCCTTAAAACACACCAGAGGGTGGACAATGTAAACAAACCGAGCCTTTAATTATGTGGCTAATGTAGAGTTAGCGGTTTGAGCTGGAGATGCACAGATCACCATGGCCAGTACCGGTTTCTGATTCCCTTCAGATTGTTTTATAAATGTTTTGCAAAACATTTTTTTTTTCAAAACTTAACGTTGAAAATGCTGCTTGTCCTTTTATAGACACATTTAAAGTCCAACACATAATATAAAGATTATACTTGTTTATGCACCAAAGTATGTCTCTAACCTTTATCTGGTTTATACTAAGCAATAATAAAGTAAATGACAATAGAGCCGTCTTGGCCTCAGTGCACCAAAAATGGCCATATCTTGTTTTTAATAGAGCATCACCGAAGGGCAGAGGGATGTGTGGGATATCATTAGAGTAGATTATGTAGGTTGAAGTACTCCACTGGAAGACAGACAGCAATTTCTCCACCACTGAAAGAGCCAGTAATGGAGGTGAAGTGGCCTGTTTGCTCCTGTTTGGGAAAACTAAATGGCTTGCTTCAGATCGCCGTCCTGTCTAGTGAGTGCTGACAGGCAGTGCCTGCTGTAATGCACTTACACACGTGATTGGGGGATTGTGTGTGTGTGTGTGTGTGTGTGTGTGTGTGTGTGTGTGTGTGTGTGTGTGTGTGTGTGTTTTGGGTGGTGGTGGGGGTCGGATCAATCGTATTCGGGCTCTAAAACGTATCGAACTGCCTGGCTGGACAGTCCGGAAATGAGAGTGGGAAAGGTACCCTCTCCCCTCCTCACCCCCCTCAAAGGCAGTCTCTGTTGATACTGCAGGAGCAGATTTGCACTATCAATGGCAGTAAAGAGGCTTTGTTTCCAGCTTATGGGATCGCTGTGGATACTGGAGGGATCAAAGATTCTTATTTAAAACAAAAAGAACAAAGTGGATGGCCAGATATTTGTAGCGGGTAGTAAATGAAGATTAAATATTGCTATCGGTTTGGAGCTGCTCAAATTGGCTGACACCGCTATGATCAATTAGTACAGTAATTTTTCAATCAGAATTTATAAAACAATTTTGAGCTTTTCAGCTGAAAAAGTACATTATAATGTCATCACTGTGAAAATGTGATGTTTGTCAGTGTATTACTTCTGACAGGTCATAAATTGAATATTAATTTGTTTAGAGAATCAGAAAATGAATTTAGAATGAAGACGGAGAGCAATAAACAGCAGCAAATTGTGGTTCTCTGTGACTCCAACAGTTAATTTAAGCTTGACTTTGAAAAAAATTCCTTTATAGACATATCATCTCCTCTTTTACACTGATTATTGTTAAAACTCATTGCGTTTGAAAAAAACTGAAGACGGAGCCTTGAACCTTCTCATATTTTGTAACATATATGCAAACTTCAAGGTGTTTGACAGACCAACTCAAAGTAGTACATAATTATGAACTAAATAGAAAATTATGTATAATTTTCAAATTATTTTACATAGAAAATCTGCAGTCGCATGCTTTTATATACAGCCAATCTTTTTAGAACTACCTTTTGCTGCGAGTTTTTCAGGGTATGTATTTTATTTTTATACAGTATATTTATTTTATACAGTGTAATAAAAGAATAAACAAGCAAAAATAAATTTAAAACAACAAGCAAAACAAAAGATATGTATATCTCCTTTGCACGTGTCGAGTTTATTTTCCTTTATGAGAAAGCTTCAGCTCAGATGGTCTGTTTTTTTTTCTTAGTATTGCCTCAGATTCATAGTTGAATTTTCTTCCTGGATTGGTCTGTATTTAGTGCCACCTTCCAGCATGATGCTGCCACCCTCATGCTTCACCAAGGGGATGATTCGTTTAGGGCAGGAACGTACGTAATGTTTTATATATAGACTGAGGATTTCCCATTCCTTTCTCTTTCACTAGTGTTGGTAGAACTGGATTATTCCCCAGGTGCTAGAGTACAGGGGCTTAAATAAAAATATATTCCACATTTTTCAAATGTGTATTTACAATAATGATAATAAAAAAAAGCCCCGCCAAATAACCTTTTCTTTTCACCGCTTTGTGGTGGTCTTGTCACATAAAAGCTAAATAAAAACATAGAAGTTTGTTTTTATAACTGGAAAAATGTGGAGAAAAAGTAGTTGACTTGAACTTTTTCCGTTTACTTTTGCAAGGTGCCGTATTTATTTTCCTCCAGCCCGGTGACGCCATACTTCTTCTAGAGACAAACTTTGCAAAATGACCTTAAGTTTTCCGACTTTTGCAAACTTGTTTCCAAGAAAGCCGTATGAAAGTGCAGAGAAGTGTGTCTGTTAAGCTAATCTGCAGGGGATGGAAAATATTACAGCTGCCCGGCTCGCAGAAGCAACAGAATCCCTCTTACTTAATCCTTTCCATCCTTCTTGTAAAGCAAAAAAAAAAAATAAAAAAAAGAAAAACCTGTATTGCTGACATTATGGCAAATTTTTTCTTTTTTAATGACAGGATTTGAATTTTGACCTGAATGTGAGATAGCACATTTGGGTGTGGTTGAAGTGGTGAGTAATATGTTAATGCCACCACTGTTCAACAATGAGATTTTTACCCACTCTGTCATTGTTGCTGCTTTTTTTCCCTTTTTTTCTTTTCTTGGTGTGATGTCATCAATGCGCAGGGGTGGAAATGCTCTGTCAAATCATATCTGCAGAGTTTTAGCTAAGCAACAAAGCATTGCTAAATCAGTGCAGCATGAAGGAGGTGACTGAATGTTCAGCTAATGCGGCCAAATTAACGGCTGCGGGTCTAACAGGAGTTTGAGCCGTACTTTAAAACCAAGGGTTTGGATTTTACATTGGTGTCTGGCTCACTGCTGCTGACTTCACAACATATAATCAGTCTACTTTATATTCATGCGCTGCGCTGGGGGAAGTCCTGCTTTTATTTTCAGGGTGGCAGGGGATTTATAACACCTCTCATCTTCAGCTCAAGTCAGATCATTGGGAATGTTGAGAGGAGGTTGTCGGCTTCGATATCCGTCTGGCCTGCCGTGGAGTGCTTGGTGTTATGCTGTCGCTCTGTGCAGGAATCGGGACTCTCTCGATCCTAATAAGGACTTGCCTGGAGTGGCAGCCCAGAGGACAAATGACTGGACCAGAACTGTAATATATGTGGTTCAGCCCTTCATGCTTTTATCTTGGCCACAGCACTGAAACGACACGAAAACACATCAGTAAGAAAAATGTCCTCATCCACCAGATTGAAAACCCTTTTTTTATTTTTCAGGGCTGCTATAAATTTCTGGGGAAAACCTTTGGAGTGATTTGCATTTCTGAGGTAGCAGCAGTGTTTTGGGATGCGGCTCTGCTGAGAAGCCAATGTGCTTAAAGTGTAGTTATCATCCCATATGAACTGCGGCTGAGTGATGTGTTGCTCCTGCTGTGTTTCTGGTGCATAGCAGTATAATAAGACCTGCTTATTTGGAAATAGGAAAGCAGCCATTGCTTTTTCTCTGCAAATTAAGGTTCTGTTGTTCTTGAGCCTTTTCCATTCACATTTGGATAAAATACCAGTATTGAACTAATTAACTAATCTGTAATTATTTATGTTAACCTGAAACATCCAGCTGGTTGATGGTAGTGATGACAAATCAATCACATAGCTACTTAAAAATCTGAAACGACTCTTTTCTGGTTAATATAATTTCCGTACTTAAATACGTTCATCCCAACCCCCAATTTGCATTGATGCATTTTGATTATTTTAAGTAAAACAGGGGTGGGTGTAATAATAAGCCTAGCTCACAAAGAAAGATTTTATCACATCTTTCAAAATCTGCTTTCAGTAATAAAAAATAGTCTCGGTGGGTCATAATGCCACCACTAGATTTAACATTAAACCATGCAGGCAATAGTTTAACAAGATAAAATGTCATTATTGAATAAAAACAGTTAAATAATTGTAGGTTGCATACAGTTTCCTCTTTTTGACAAATTTTCCTTGTCTTGTCTCTTTAAATATCACTCTTCCTTTGAAAACATTTGGCTTATTCAGTCTTTTTTTTCTTCAAGTTTTTCTATTTTGATTTCAACTTGCCTGTAAAAATGGTTGTTTTCAAAAACGTTTCCATCTGCAACAACATAGAAGGTATGAATCTGGTTTGCTACCCAACCGCAGTGTATGGCCAGTAATGTTTTAGTCATATTTAACCACGAACAACATGAAAGAGTTGAAAAACTGCTTCCATTTTTTATTTTTTCAAAATGGGAACCACAAAGTTTTCACATTCTTTTGGGGCTCCTAATAATAGCTTTCAGTTGTTTTAACAGACAGTCACATACCAACTAGATAGCAATTTGCAAGACAGAGTTCACTTTTACGAGAAGTATCACAGGCTTTTCTTGTCTCGAGAGACAAGATCTTGTCAGGGCCTTAGAAGCCATTCTCACTTTTCTCTCTCTCCTTTGGTCTGATAACCTTCTTGCTTCATCATAGTCAATAATTTTCCATCTGCAATGCAGTCTCTACCTTAATTCACATGATATTGCTCCACTCTAGCTGCCAATGTTGGGGCTGAGGGTCTGTGCTAGGTGTGGATGAATATGAGATTCTCACAATATAACCTTGATTAAAAATATGATGTTGGCACTGGCATTTTAAATTAATAATCCAGAAATCTATAAATCAGTGTTCTTTTTATTTAAAAAAGTCAGTTTTTCTACCACTGCAAAAATAATATATTTTATTTTTGTTATATTATTTATAATATTGATACTGGACTTAAAAATACAAGATAAACCCCCAATAACTGTTGCTGTGCATATAGTAAAACTGTTTTTGTCAGGTTGTTCAGTTAGCTGCTTGAGAATGATGTCTTGAAACTTGCTAATTGTAGTTTTCAAAAAAGTTACTTCAAGAAGACTGTTGTCTTTCTCTTTTAGTTTTCACACCATAATTATTAACAATTTTCCAACCGTATTGAAAATGTTATCAGTACAAAGGCTGAGTCGACGTCATATTTAACCCTATTGGTTAAGAATGGGATGTCACTCAAGTTCATATGTGTTTGAGGGTAGATTAGCAAATACTTTTGACAATATGTTTACCTGATCTGCTCCATGCCAAGTCTGAAACTTTGAAAATTGTTTGTTGTTTGAGAAAGACTGCTAACAGAAATTTGTTTTTCTACAGAAATTTGAGCTTGACGGAAGAGAAACAAATCTGTAATACAGACTTCTCTTAAATCTGATATCAACACTACATGATTCTGGATGTATCTGCTGCACTTTCTGCAAGTTAGCTGAAACATAATACACAAAGAAAAAGAAACGGAAAGGAAACTGTTGTGCTAAGTTACCTGCTCAAGTCAGCAATTAGACATTATTGAAGTTGCACACCAGGGGGCTGACGGGTTAAAGCCAGTGTGATACCCAATCCAACACTTTTTTTTAACAATTTTATCAGCACATTTATCAAAATCCCACTAAAGTGTCAGAGCACAGCACTGGCCGCAGTACTTTCCACATACAGCCACTGACGTTATTCCCAGAAGCCACATTTCAGCCTCTACTTTCACTTAAATGATGTTGCAGTGAGGCAGAGCAAATAACTATGTGCAATTATCATGAGCAGAAAACGACAACAAGCAAATGTTGATTCTGTTTTATCAGATCAGAAGTAATTTATTTGGGGGGAAAAAAAAAACAATATTTTCTTTTTCTTTTTAAGATCAGTTCAGTGAACCTTGGTGATCGCTGTGTAGCACGTGATTTGGCAGCTGATGCTGCTGTGATTATCTTGATTCCCAAAGTGTCAAGCTAGCTTCCAAGATCCACTTTGACTTCAGCCAACATCCCCTTGAGGAAGCACGTGTAGTTTTACTGTGAAAAGTCGAAGGAATGTGAGGTGTATTGAGGGAAAACAAACTTCAGATCGCTGGGCTGGCTGCCTGGAGGGTTAGCACATACATGCTGTGGAAACAGTGGATTCACATCCTCCTGAGTGTATGTGGTCTCCTGCATTGCAACAAGGAAGGCCAACTCTCAGGTAATAAAAATGTGGTTACTCCTCAGAAAAGCAGCCAACCCAGGGCAGAATCATAATAGACATGGGTCCTTTGACCAGATTTACCTTCAAGCACTTGCCGTGACCTGCAGTGGTTGCTGGAGCACTGAGGTCGATGTCGATGTGTTCAATAGGTTGTACAGCCATGTATCCTCCTCCCCTCTCTCCTCCTTACAATCTGTTGTCTTCAGGTCATTTTCTTATTTTCTCCTGATTGCACAGCCACCGGTTCACTGTGTATTTCCTCGCCTAAAAACTGGAGATGCACCATGAAAATGCTTGATGTCAGGTATAAGATGATTTTCTGCTTTTTCTCAAGACTGACTGATAACCTGCTGGGGAAAACTCCCAAATCTGATACTTTCCTATCAGTGAATCATCATAGGGTGCATTCACACAACCCCTCTTTAGTCTGGTTTAATCAAACTAATTCATTTGCCCAGAAAGTCCAGTTTGTGTGTGAAGGTGTAAATTTGCAATCAAACTCTTGATTTGGACAAAAACAGCCAGTGCAGGTCCACCTAAAAACGCAGGTCTCATTCCATCTGAAGTGAACTCTTAACACAGTTTGAATGCGTATGTGGATGCAAGTGGACTAGAGACTGCTCCATATGTAGGAAGCGGACTATAGAGAAGGGAATTCTGGGTAAAGAGAAAACACCAAAGAGAAAACAGTTTCTAAAACCTGACGCTATCTCCATTTTTGCTTCCATTTTGCAAAGAAGGAGTTTGCACTCATGTCTTTTGAGGTTTTCATGCCATTGCCTTCAGTGATTCTTGGTGCAGAACTACTACAGGTGAGAGGGTGGGTTTGTTTTTCAACTAATTTGGCTTGTTTGACACAATGCAATGTGAAAGCGAACTGCACCAGCTGAAAATGTATAAAAATGCTGCACTTTTGGTCCCCAATCAAACCAAGTCTCTGGGCTATCAGGTGTAAAAACACACTTTGTGTGTCACACTGAGAAAATACCAAAAGTTAGATATTTCCAATATAGGCAAAGTGTTTTCAAAATAAGTCATAAAAAGCAGAGGTAAAATAAGCTATTTTAAGAAAGAGTATAAGCTGTCTGTGGTTAATTTAGGCTGGTGGAGAGCGAGAGAGAGCAAGACTTTCAGCCGGAAACTTAATGAAGGAGAGCCTTTAGCCTTTTGTGTCTTTAGTCTGTCATTATTGGAATATACTTGATTTGGAAATGTTGGCAGCATTTTGAAAATCTGATTTAAGGTTGGGCTCTACATCCTCGAGGAATGCACAGACTGCTATTTTCAAAAGGCTAGCCTCATTAACTGCGCTTGTCACTAATGCCAGAGGCTAAAGACAGCTTAAGATGTCATTGCGCAATCATTGTTTTTTTTGTTTTTGCGTGTGACATAGCCTCTGCTGTTGATGCGAATAATTAAGAGGCTTGGAAAAATGTAATGCTGTTTTTACAGTTCTTGCCAAAAAAAAAAATTCTAAATTGGCTAACTTTAAAAAGCCTTACAAAACCAGGAATTGGCTACAAAACTGTAATCGGTGCAAAAACAACCCAGTCACCACCTCCCAGGCAGGAACCGTCCGTGCTTCGTTTTGTTGCCAGCAGAATTCAAATAATCAAGCATGACTGCATGACATACATAGTTGTTTTGTTTCTCATATACAGTGTAAGTAAGTGTGGCGTGGAGCGTGAGAGTGAGACTCACTCATGTTGTGCTTCTTCCACACAGACCCCCCTCCCTCCTTCATCTCAGCTCTCTCAGGTCCTTAAGGAAATTAAGCACATGACTCCGCTCATGTATGAGTCATTGTCTTTGCTCCTTCCATCTTTTTTTTTCCCCTGTCCATTTTCCGTTATATCGCCGGCTCCATATTCAGTGTCTCGCACATATGAGTTCCAGATGTTTCCAGATGTGTGTTTTCACCCAGCCACCCTCCTCTACTTCCACAGCGTGCAGCTCCATAAATCTTTTTTTTTTTTTTTCCTTTTCGCCTCCTCTCCGGGTGTTGTTTTGCTCCTCCATACCTGCAGTGTGTTGCATTCGGAGTTTGCCCTCGTTGCAAAAGACGGTTTATACTTTATTCATGTTATTCAAGCCTCTAAGAGGTGATTCATTATTTAGAGCTTCTACCTCCCAAAGCCAGATCACTAAGTACATTTTTGGCTCCGAGATAGACTCGCACAAGCTCTATTTTTCAATCACGAAGGCGCTTCCTGCTCCCTCTTCCTCCTCTCCCTCCTCTTCCTCGCTTCTGCCTCTTACATTTGGATACATTGTGCTCAGTTTTAGTGAAATGGCCTCATGGGGTCCAGAGTGAGATGGCTCCAGTATTAATCAGGCAACTCAAGCTGCGATGTGCGCAGAGCGAAATGCCCCCTCCTCCCCCCCACCCTCCCTCCACCCTGGGGGACGGAGCAGACGAGGGGACATTGGTTCCACATGAAAGGAAGATCAGAGGAGGAAGGACTGAGAGAAGAGGGAGGAGCGGAGATGTTTTGTAATCTGCTGATATGAAGTCAGGGACAGGAGAATCTGTTTTCCGAGTGTGCTGTAATTGCTGTGAAAAGTCTTATTTTTAATGAAATACATTTACATAATAGCTGGAAGAACAACATTATGAGTCTGCATAAAGTTGGTCCCGAGATATATTAAGAAGTATGGAGCCTTATGAGATTCTCATGCTATAGTTTCAATTCAGTTTATTATTGTAGTACCAATTCAGAGCACATGCCATAAGTAGACTCTTTGCACAGAGGGCAACCTTGAGCAACACGACAATACTAAACACAAAGTTTTAAACAGACCTATTCCCATTCCCATTGAGCTAAATTGGTGTAACACATTGGTAACTGAGTTTATGATAATGCTGATAATTATTTTTGATAGTGTTAAAAGTGGAATAAATACCCTCTTTATTCAGTTGTAATTTTCTCGTACATTTGCTTATTGTACCATTTTGGCATCCTGGTCTTTTTATGAAAAATATAAGAAACTGATTTAAGCAAATTAATATTAATATATTATTATTATTAATATACAGATTATTTATTATTATGTATGTACAGAATCTTACATTTTATATTCTACATTTTATAGTATTTTATATATTTTTGTTTTTATTGGTGACTTGATCTGTGTGTGTGTGTGTGTGTGTGTGTGTGTGTGTGTGTGTGTGTGTGTGTGTGTGTGTGTGTGTGTGTGTGTGTGCTGCAACTGCACATTAATTTCCTGGCTGGGATGAATAAAGTACTTCTATTCTATTCTAATTGGTTGGGCATGTCAGGAGAGCCTGCTGGCAGCTTCATAACATGCATAGCAATCATGGCTGGCCAAATATAGTTTTAAAACAGCATTATTGGATTATTAGGAGTGATGATACTGTTACAGTTTGCACAATAAAATTCTTTTTTTCTTTTTTGTTTTCCTGATAGCTTTTTAGAGGTATGGGCAGTAGTCATTTTAGTCATGTACTACCAGTTACTCTGGCTCTTTCTTTGGCATCTCATGATGCAGCAATGTGGAAAACTTTACTTGTTTTAAAACCACACCTAGAATATTAAACCTTCATATCATTAACTGGCCCATGTCTAACCTGCAGTACATGGCTGTCTTGGCATCTTCACTAAGAGAAATTCCAGGTTAGTTGGTCCTAGAGGATGAAGCATGTGGCCGGTCTAGTAAGGGTTAAAACTAATGGACTTCTGCTGCCTTGAAACAATTTCAATCCTAGAAATGTCATGGTGGTTTATGTAAATACTATTTTATGAACAACAAAACTGCTGTCACATTTGCATTCGATACATATCTACTAAAACGTTGGTGATTACACAATAGATTGAGTTTGATGATTTGATGGAATTCACTTAAAAGGTTATTATATTACAATGCTTCTCCTTTATGTCAGGAATTCACTCTGACAGGAACAATTTTTTCTCTGTTTATTAATATATCACCGATCTACAACAATAGTTGTCTCGAGGCGATTCACCAAAAGAAGTCACTTGAATCCAATCATATGAACAGATTACAAGTTGATCACACATTGCAGTTTATCTCCGTTATCAAGCAGTGCACTCAAGTTACATTTTCAATCTAAGGAAACCTAGGAAACTGCAGACTTGCAGCAAACACTCCTCCTGAGTGACAACAAACAATTGATTGCATTAACTTGTTAACTTTGCAGAAATCTCACTGAGCATGCATGCAGCGAAGGTGGATAAGATAACTCAGGAAGTAACCTCCAGCTCAGGAGTTTTGTTTACATGTGCAAAATTCCTTGTATTTGGATTAAATAATCCAAATATTTCGATTATACAGGCACAGAGTTAATTAAATCCAATCATGATGTGGTTTATATGCACCAGTAATTATTTTGAATAGAAGCACGGACATGCAGAGTTGTAAAATGTTCCTAGAAATATACCGAAAAAGTTGCACTTCCATAAAAACAAATGCAGTAGATTGTCCATTCTGAGCACCCATAATGGATCCCAGATTTGAATACTGGTTGAGACATTACTGCACCCCCTAATTAAACTATGGGCTATGCTACATATATTTTTGGTCTTCCTGCATTATAGGATTAGAGAGCAGAAGAAAATAAATATCCATCAAAGTTTTTAACAATAACAAGCCAGTTTTCAAATGATTTTGCTTCCCCTGATACCGAGTCTTGCCGGACATGCATCACATTAACATAGGGCACCTATCTCAAGTCAGACAGACTAGTTAATAAGAAGAAGTGCTTAAATATAGTCCATTCAAAATGATCAATCAGCATAAACAATTGCTCTTGTGATCCTCTCATTCGGATTACAATTTCATTCTGATCGAGGTGAATCCGATCAGAATATTCTGAATGGGGTGCATGCATTTTTATTCCTATACAATATTTACTTATGCCCATGTAAACTTCACTAGTGTGAGTGGCCATCATCTGCAATGACTGGCCAGGGATATGCGTTTCACATTATTGGCCCACAGCCTCCTACATCTATTTCCTGGGTAAATAATCAGCTGATGAAAACATCACATCAGTTTGAAGGTCCATACATCAGCATTATCATATGTTGCTGAAATTGAGATGTTTTGTGATGGTAAAAGTCCACTTGGTCTTGACCCCTTACGGACCAGCTGTTAGCGTTAACTTCCTGGCCCAGCAAGCTTGGAATGGTACGATGTCAAGAGAGTCATCATCTTCTGCCAATAAGGGATTAACGGCTTACAGCCTTTTAAACTGACCTCACTTAAATCCTGAACTATCCATTTGAGTAAACGTAATTTAGACATCCAAAATGGAAGTAGAGTTGGATGAAATTGCAACATGTAGGTACAAAATGGGCGGTGCGAGTCGGCAAAGAGATGAATTGGCCCGGAATGACTTTCTCTGCTTCTTCCTCCAGATGTTTGATGTAGCAAGTTTTGCTCCGTGCAGCCAGAACATTTAAAGGAACTTGTTAGAGGTTGCATAAGAGGTTATGATGGCATTCCACACCAGTGGGCTTCACGCTCGCTGACACTCCTGACCTATTTATGATTTTAAGAGCCGCGCCAACACTCGTCCTTTCTTTTCCTGCCTTTTATCCGCCGCTCGCATGAGCTCCCTCGCCCCCGTTATCACGTCTTTACAAGCAGACAAAAGGATCCGCCGGGTGGAAAACTGGAGAGGAGGCTGACTGAGGAGATTGCAGGAGTGTGTCACCAGTGGAGTTAATTTGATTGGGGGGGGTGTCACACAAATGCCTTCTAACTGTAAAGTCAGATAGGGAGACACGACAAGAGATGAAACTGCTTTCCCAAGTGATGAAAACACAAAGTGTCTGCTTGCCTTTGAAATTACAGGCCATGTTTACAAAAAAAAATCTGCTCTTCTCTTTCAGAACAACGATCCTTTGACCCTCGGCTACCATGGATACCCATCTCACAGTCAGGTAAGAGCACCTGTGAAAGTGTTGGTATAATGTTAGTTGCATAATAAGCCACATTCCTGCAGCCTGCGTACAGCACTAACATGGCTCGGTGTTGTTCTGTAAGCCACAAGGTGGGGGTGTAGATTTCACTTTAATGGTTGTGTAGAGGAAGATGTGCCTCCACAACCATCACTCATCTATTCCTATCCTCCACCTACTTTCCTCTCTGTCCTCGATGATAGTAATCATCTTTTAGGCTCACGGGACACACTTCTTTCATCTTTAGATCTCTAAACACACGCAGATTCTTGTTGTTCTGCCCACAAATATAGGATAAAAAAAAATTCTAATTCCTAAAAGGAAAAAACAGCCGTATCGCATGTTTTTTGTGCGGATGTCTGTGTCTAAGTATACAATCTGTTTGTATTAGTTGGCTGATTGTGTTATTAGGCTGCTCAGTTTACGTGGTTAATCCTTAGATCATCCTGTGTTCATCCACTCATCCTCTCAGCCTCTGCTCGTAATCCCCTCATCCCTCGCTCTCTGCGATGCTCAGCAACCTCTGGCTGCTTTATCGGCTCTTTATCTGTCTTAGGTCTTCACTCATGCGATTTTATTTGCCGCAGTCCAAGTCGGGGTTTTTTTTCCCCTCCCCAGTACAGCTAAGTAGATGCTGTGTATGCCTGGGAGTCAATTAGATGGATTTATTTCATTGGAAAATGATGAGGCTTTGAATCATTTCCTTCTAGATGATGTTTCAAGGCTACTCATAAAGTTTTTCTGCTTTGTGTTGAGCAATTTCTTTCTGGGATGTTGAGACGTCAGTCAGGTCTTTCTCCTGGGGCTTGGAGGTGTGAACTGGTCAGGGGGAGGCGGGGCAGGGAGGAAGAAAACAATGCCGGCCAGCGGAGATTTCCACAACACTGAGGTGCTAAACTGTCAACAGGAGTGTGAGAATGATGCGATCAAAGGCTCCTGAAAGGAAGAGCCTGGAGAGTTGAGGGAGCTGTGTGTGTGTGAAGGGAGAAACAACTCATTAATAGGCAGAGAGAGAGCTGAAATGAATCCTTCAGCGATAGAAATGAGGTAGTTATGTTTTTAGTGGAAAGCTACGGTGGGCAGAGCTGAGAGGCACTGTTAAAGAAATATGAATATCTTGTAAGTATCTTAGAAAGCCTGGCAGCTGATATTTTATGCCAAAATAACACAAAAATCTCTGAGTATTCGTCTTCCTTTTTAAAGTCTCAAATTTAAGGTCTTCAAACACTGCCAGAGCTCTAATCGTTATGTAAGACCGTTAGGCACGACTGCAGTTATTTATAGCAGCCAAAATAAATTAAGGGAAGGCTCTATTATAAAACGTATTATTAAAAGAAACTACAAGAGAAACACTGCTGTGTCGGCTGAAAAACTTTTCCATATTCAAATCTGTTCCTCCTTTTTCCTGATGAAACTCATCGTGTCGAGCTAAAACAAATATGCCTTTACAAATATGTTATTGAAAAATAAGGAGCCAGTCACAAAGTTTTTTAACCAGAATGGATGTAATGCAATCCTCTACAATTAATATTCTAATTGTACCCAATGTGCATAGTTTTCAATGTAGCTCAAATAAGTATGGTTTTTAATCTGTCAGGAGTAAATACAAGGTTTTACTAGTTTAAAGTTGACTTATTAAACATCCTGTTTTAACCGTTGGCATTCTTTTCATAGCCAGCTGTACATATCAGTCTTTGTATTGTTGATAAAATGGAGATCCCACTGTAAAGAAGAAGAAAAAAAATAACATCTGTGTGTGAAAATTAAAGCAGCCTTTTAAAATCCAGAGTTAAAAGCAGCAGCCTGACATGTGACTTCATATTTAAATCTCTCGCCTATGCTGAAAATGGCCAACTCTTGAGTCTTCTTTTCAATTACCATTTCCATACAAGAGAGGGATGTAGTTTGCATCACCTGTTACTGCTTTAGTATATGACTCTGTTCACCAGCTGTTTTGATATATTTTCATGACAGTTTCTTTCTAAAATGTGTTTATGGTGATCTTTTTTATGCTGTTCAGCCTTTGGTTTTAGTCACAGACAAAGTAGGCTGTTGTATCACTGTGTTACAAAGCTGTAAATCCACAGAGATGCACCACAAACGGTTTTAACAACCTGTTTGTTTTTGTTTCATAAAAATGACTTTCCCTGTGGATTAGAGGTGCAAACCCACAATATCTCTGTTTAAGAAAAAATATCCAATACACGGACAGGGCCTCAATGATTTGATTTACTTTGAGCAGAACACAAATCTTTTCCACCACAGTCCAATGATGGCAGTACTAAAAGCATATTTATGAAGTCCCAGCACAGTCGAAGCCCCCCTAGCTCGTGATGTTAGCCTGTATTTTGTGATACCGTACACAAAAAAGCTCAAGTGGCCATCTGACAAACGCACTTAATGGGGAGGAATTATAATTTTAGCTTTTTATAATGTACTTTTTTTAGCTATTCCAACTGGTTTTAACATTACAAACATCATAAAACTAAACACATTTATGTATGTTGAATGAATGATAAAAATCGCACACACTGAACGGCCTTGTCACTGTATTCTAATGCACAAAAAAGTATTAGTTATGCTGGTTGAGATGCACCAATGACAGTGTAGTAGTTGATGTGTTACTGTCCTTTTTCTGCACAGCTTTGGACCTGACAGTAGCATTCTGAATATTTCTTTCTAAACTCCTGCTGTGTGAATTCATTCATTATTTACATTATGTGGAGGGGAGACGTCCAACTGTGTGAATGAGAGAGTGAGTGCTGTTGTTGTAAAACTAGCTTTCACCCGTCCCTGTTAACCCTTAGGGATTGGCTGTTTACTGATCAGAAAAAGGTCAGATTTTGTTGAGTTGCGGCTGTTATTTCTCACTGTGCATCTTCATATATTATTCAAAAGGATGTGCATACACTTAGAAATGTGCCATTTTGTAACATCCTAGCAGGTTTAGTAGCCCTTTAACACTCTTGTTTGGTGATTTGAGTTGATAGCATTTGTTCTGAAGCAGTGTCTCCTGAACGTTGCTCAAAAAACCTAAACCTTGTGTGCAGTTGGCAGTGCATTTTCCTAACAAGGTGCATGTCTGAGAAGGAATAGAGGGAAGAAGAGGGAAAGTCTTGTCTTTCTCTCCCAGTGGTGCCAGCAGCCCCAGTTAACTCACCTACATGGAGAAAGAGAACAGAGGAAGAGAGAGAAAGAGGAGGGGAGGACTGCGACATGAGAAGGAAGCAGAGGGGAGGGGAAAGTTTGCAGGTGTGACAGAAGCAGGGAAGTAGGAGGAGGGGAGGAGGAGGAGGAGGCGTCAGGCTTTCTGGGTGAGAGAGGAGCAGAGGAGAAGAGACAGAAGAGATGAGCAGGCAAGGGCACAGCAGTGAAAAGGAAGGCTGGGGGTAGAAGGAAAGCAAGGAGCGAGTGGGAGAGGCAAAAGAAGAGAAACGAGTGAGTGGGAGACGACAGAAGCGGAAAGAGAGGGGGGAATACAGAAGAAGGCACGCGAGGGAGAGTGACAGGGACAGAGGCCAGCAGAGGAGGAGGAGGAGGAGGTGGGGTTGGGGATTGGCAGGGCAGACGGAGCGAGCGGGGGCAGAGAGGGAGATTTTGAATCTGTGAGACAGACAAGAGAGACGGAGCTGCTGAGGTGACACAGAGGGAAGAGAAGGCGAGGCAGCGCGAGAAAAGGAGAGGAGCGAGGAGCGGCGGCAGTTGGAGTTGTTGCTCAGTATACGATGATGGGACTGTACTATCCTAACGTGTTGTCGGTGAGTGTTCGTCTCCGTCCCTTTCCGCCGCTGCGGTACGGGGAAAACGGCGCGAGAGCACCGGGCAGCGCCACCGAGCATTACGCGCTAATTAAGTACTAACAGACGGAGGACTCTGCTTGACCCGTTACGGTGGTTCGCGCAGGACACGCCAGACTCCTGTTAGGACTCGGCCGACAAACGGGAGAAACTAGTGTAAGTGGATGACAGGCGAGATTGTAACGGCCGCCATCGGGATTCGCCACGGCGAGACGCACGAGTGGAAATTGCGTTATTGTTACCGCGGTTGTTGTGGCATCTGTTCCCCCTGCCCGGAGCTAGAAGTGTGCACGCAATCTGAAGAGCTGCCGCTGCCAGAAACTGTGCGCGGCTATGTATTATGTATGCTCAGAGGAATCCGTGTGAGCGCGCCGCTCGCTGCGTTAGATCGTACAGCTGGATGGAGCAGTTTAGCTACACGCCAACTCTTTAGACATGTTTTTTCCGAGCAACAACAACAAAAAAAGTGGAAATAAAGGAGGTTTCGGGAGGAGGAAAGGTTGGTAAAAGGTCTGTATTATCCCTGCAGCTGTCTCTGTACATTACCCCTGAGCTAAAGGGACAGGTGTCCAGTGAACAGTTGCTCCTGTCTATTTTATACTCTCTCTCTCTTTCTCTCTCTCCCTTTGTTGTTACTCACTTTTACTTTCTCTTGTTTCCATCTCCATCTCTCCTGTTCAGCTCCCAACACCTCCTCACTGTAATTTCTGTCACACATTTCACAAACACACAGAAACTGAAGCACACACAGTGGGCTGCAAAGTTGGTGCATGAAGTGTCATGTTCATATTACATTTCAGTTGGAGTGAGTCAGGATCAGAGAGTGAGTGTGTGTGTGTGTGTTCACTTCTTTTTCAGCTGTACCTTAGATTCGTGCTCTCTTTACTGTTTGACCTCTTTTCTCCCTGCTCTTGCTCTCCCTGGGGCCCTGGCAGCTGTTATCTCAATGTTTTCATTTAAGAGCCCCTGGAAGAGAGGGGGATGGGCTGGGAAAACCAAAAGAGAACAGCAGCATGAGATCAGGAAATATACATTTTAAGGTGACTGGTCACCTTTGGACAGTTTCCATGCTTGGGGCGGGAATTGACCGACTAGGTGACGGACCTGGAGATGTGACAATGCGTTTGGTTTGTCGGAGCGGGCCGTTGGGACGCTCTTGAAGCTGACTTTGCAGTTACGAGCGTGTAAAGGTGCCGTACGATGAGGGTAATATATTAGCTCCCTCATATTGCTGCATGCGCTAATAAGGTTGGCCTTTTACTGCAGGAGTTGAAGCAGCAGATCAGGTTCAAAAGACTGAAATATTTTCTCAAGCCCCACCTAAGCGTGCGCCCAGAGGCGAGGGAGAGACGCCTACCTGCTGCCGAAGCTGAACACATGCTGCCACGCTTGCATAAACTGTTAGCGGGTTGTGAGTCTACGCCCCCACCTACACCTCCCTAAATCTGGTTATTGATTCTACTTTGGGTTTTTTACAATAAAGGTTGTTAAATGATCCCAATGAGCAGTGTTGCTGTGGCAACTTGCATGAGTCACTCATTTTGTGCCGATTGTTTTGCCGGTTTGAGGAAGGAGGAGACTGTAGTTTGGGAGAGCTGTGAGAGGTTAAGCACCTTTTGGACTTAAAAAAAAAAAAAGCTGAGTTATGAAAGCACTCCAGTCTTGAGCTGCCGTGACAGTTCTGCCTCCTTAGCAGTCGTCTCTGCTGGCCCTGGAACGGCACTCTGTGAGGCGTTATTAAAATTAAAAAATAAAACAGCCTCTGTGACAGATAGGGGGTTGCCCTCATTGACTCTTCGTAGGGTGAAGTTGACAGTGACAACACCATCCTCCAGCTGGCTTGCGTGCGCTCTTTAAAAGCAAACTGGACGCCAGGACATGAGTCGCCCTAAAGCAGAGCCCTTCCTAAACAAGCCAAACTGGTTTCATGGTCATAGCTTGCTTTCTGTGCTAGTTGGGTAAACATACATCGTTTAGAGAGCTTGTGTGCTCACCTGCACATGTTTGTCAGGTGTCATCCCCTCTTTTTTATTTTGGACTGTTTATTTTTCATAAAAGGCTGCAGCTTTTGTGGAGACATCTGACTTTGTTGTACAATAAGGAGGACTGCTGATAGAAAGCCATAAGAGGACCAGTCTGCCAAAAGGCTTGCTGGGGAGACAGCAAACGTGTGGAAGGAAAGTTCTTTGGTCACTCAAGACCAAAATTAAATTTTGCAGCCTAAATGCAAAATGCTGTGTGGCAAAAACCTGATTATCTCAGTACTATAAAGCATGATGGCAGTAGAATCATGCTGTGGGGATGCCTGTCTTAAGCAGGGACAGGAAAGCTAAGTCAGCTTTATTTATGAGGCGCTTTTAAAAATGGCAAACTGTCTAAAGTGCTGAATATAAAATATTTAAAAGAACAAAAACTACTAAAAATATAACTTGATAGAATGGAATATAACACAAGAAAAAGTATAGACACACCTGTTATTTGTTCATACCAAACCTATGAGATGTCTATTTCTAAATCTTTCTTTAATTTGTGATGACCATGTGTTCCATAATTTGGGATTATAATGTGAGACCATTAGGATGACGATGCTGATGACTGGAAGACAGATGTTGGTACTGAATAAAGGGAGTTCCTGGAGGAGAAACTAAAACAAGAGCAAAGACTCACCTTTTAGCAAGCCAAACTTACTGGTTTGGTTGCAATGAAAAGCTTTAGATCAAAGCATAAATATGTGTTAGAATAGCAATTTACAAAAAAAAGTTTGTTTTTAGATGTACAATATGAGTAGAGACAGTACTGAACTGCAAAAATCATTCCTATGGTGGTGATGGCGGTATTATGACGTGTAAGGTATTTGAAAAGATGAATGGAGCAAATTCTGCAATTATGTGGTGTGGCTGTGAAATTAATATTCAGTTGTTCTCCATCTAGTATGACACTTGAGTAGTAGCTTTGTGTTGCTAACAGAAATTCACAACACAAAGCGGATTCTCCTCCTTTCTGATGGGAAATTACCTAGGGGAATCCCAAACAGCTGAAACGGGGCATTTCCAAACAGCTGAAACTTATCACGATAATTAAAATTATCACGATAAGTTTTATCACACAATTAATCGATTTATCGTTTATCGCGACAGGCCTACACTTGATCCTATGGACAAACAAAAGAATGGACAAACATTTCCGTCCCCAGATGTGGAAAGACTTTAGAGAGATATACCAAAATGCTTTGAGCTGCAGTTGCAGTGGAAATTTCTTTTACAAAGTATTTCTTCAATTTTCAGTTGAACAAAAAAGCATTTCTTGGAGTTGATCTATCAAATTACTCAGGTCTGTAATTGCAATATAAGAATGCAAAAATAAAGTTTTAAAGAGGTGTAACGCAATACACTGTAGAGGTTGGGTAGGAGGCATTTGGTTACCCTATAAGGAGATGGAGAATGGAGTGGTGGGAGGAGCTTGAGCATCGCTGATATCCTTGTTGCTAAGAGGCAAATGGGCTTGATTGACAAGTGTGGGGGCGGGACGTATGCGAGGGGTCCCGTCTGGATTTTATGAAGCGTAAAGAAGTGAAGCGCACAGCATAGAGAGGGAGAGAGAGAGTGGGAGGAAAGGGAGAACAGCAGCAAGAGGAGCAGGGAAGAGCAACTGGGTGAGGGGTGGGGGATGATGGCGTGGGCTGGAATAATTTAACAAGAGGGTGTCTCCTGGCTCATCGTTATGCCACAGACACATGTCATGAACGTTTCTCCAGCTGTTTTTTTATTTTTTTTTCTGCAGCGGCGAATAAAATAATCCAAGATGTGATCCAGGCGCTGAACTTCCTCAGTTAATCCGATCACTGAGCCAAAACGCGAGGGCCTGTTAACAACGTGAATCACACTTTCCAGAGTCGCTGAATCGGCCTGCGGAGAGGCGCTGACGCCCAGAGGAAGTAAAGATCCTCAAATGACATTATTCATGTGAAATGACCCAGCGATGGCCTAGTTAGTGTAAATCGTGTTGCCTCTTGTCTCCTCGTGTTTCGTGGTGAGACGGCGGCAGACGGGGGCGCTTTCTAACGTGCCTTCCTCAGACCCACTTGGTGCTGCTAACTGACCCGAAAGGAAGCCAGCTACAGCTACCGCACTGACTCACTGGCTTTTGCGGATAGGGGGGCCAACACAAACACACAAACACAACTTAGTAGAGTCCCAACGCCAGGGGGAGCACATGCACAGACGCACACACAAAGGCGTGTGAGCGCTTAAACAGAGCAAACCTGAGTGCTGACACAAATGCACTGCATAAGTTTGCTCTCTTACAATTGACCGGGACTGCCCTTCTTTTGTGTCTTTGTGTTCCTTCTCTTGCCCCCCTCTCACCCTCTTTTCTGAGTGCATTTATTCAGCTGAGGCTTTTATCCTGATGTGAATCTCAAAAGCCACTCGCAGTCAGCAAAAGGCTCATGCCAGATAGAAAGAGCCGCACGCAAAGCACATAATGTTTGTGTAGATACCCAGGCTTTTAACACGGCATGCGAGGTAAAGAAAAGACCGCCGAGATGCAGCCAAAATGGATCTCCTCTGAAAACGGCGGTCGTGAAACACAAATACTGGGTTGTTTTTGGCTCGCATTCCTGCTTCTATTTTCGTCTGGCAGAAGCGCCGCTAACAGCCGGGGTAGTCCGTTCTCCTGCTGGCTGGAGTCTGTTGGAGCATGAGCAACGGCAGCGAGCAGGGGCGTCTGACGGAGCCGACGAACCCTTAAACGCCGTGGAAATCACATCGCTTCAAAGCATCAACAACTCCGGTTCACCTGATCGGACCTGTGGTGGTGTTGTATTAAATTCCACATTACTATCATTCTGTCCAGTTGCATCACAACTTGTCAAGTCCAAGTCTGACTCATCAGTAGTCGAGTGAGATGTGTCATGAGTCATAGATGTTGGGACTCGCAAATGACAACACAGGAGCTGTGAGGAACATTTTACTGCACAGCAGGAAGGTAGTTTCCCCAGCAAATGTGTCAGAAGGTAGAATTTCACTGCATTGTCAGTGATTTTTCTCTGCAGCAGGCAGGTACCTGAGGAAGGTTTCCACAGCGAGCTTAATTGGTTTGTTTTTGATTTATTTGCCTATTTTTAAGCTTAGCGTACAACGTGGGGCCATTTGTTTTTGCAGTAAAAAGTCCATTGTGCAAGGAATGACTAGGTTTTAAACACGATAATGTAAATGATGTCAGAACTGGTTGTTTAAATAATTATATCATTGCGCAAAACCATGCATACCCGTTTTTTTGGTGTTTGTTTTTTTTTTTTACCTTTTGTCATATTACACCTAGAAACAGCAATGGTTTCACAGTGATTTGATATGATAGACGAACACATCTATCAAATCACAGAACTGAAGTGAAAAAGATAACATGATACCCTAAAATAAAATCCAGCAATTGTCTTTGGAAGTGGTGTAATCGGAAAAAAAAGACTCCAGCTGTGTTTAATTCCAGTGTGAAATCCAGCTTTTCCCTGAAAACCTTGGAGGTTTGTTTGAGAATATTTCTGAAGAAACATCATGAAGCTCATCATGTCCAATTAAACTATCCATCCTCTGAAAATGGAATCTGTATGGCAAAACTACAGGCCTATCTAATGCCTGGTTCAGCTGTCAGTTGATTTACCACTCACATTTTACAACACAAAACATCACAAGTTTGTTGATGTAGACATGGAGTCCAACAGTGAGTGGTGTCAAGCCACACAGCAAGTGCAACACGCCGCCACTGGACAGATTTCACTCATGAACATTAAGATGTGAGACGGGAAGTCTTGCAAAACTTTCCAAGATCAAACGTGAGTTCAAAGTGAACAAGCATGACCGACGAGGAAGAAACACTGGTGATTGCCAGTGACTGGACTATTTTTAACAGACAAGAAACAAAAAGATGTCTCTGATGTCCACTTGGACCTTCTGATGCGCCATGACAGTTGTATTTTTACAACTTGTACTTTGCATTGAACAACATGTTACTTGCTTGTCCTCAGGATTCAAACATGTTGAATATTTCCTATTCGGAGCTGTCCTGGTGTCCTTCTGATCAGTCTTATCACTCATGGGAGGAATATTTAGTAAGTTTATCATTAGAGCCATAGGCATTAAAATCAGAGAACCGTTGATCAACAATTACACATGGATTTCACAATCCTGTCCTCTATGGAGTGGTTAAAAAACAAGCTATTTTTGAAATAAAGTTTTAAGAAGTCATGTTTACCATTTGCCCAAATGCCGCGCATCACATTAAATGGTAATATGCAATTAAATACAATGAGTGTGTGTTATTGAATGTTTCTAGAACTCACATTTGAAATGGGGCGAGTGATGATCACAGTTTAGCTGTTGAAATCTTTTGGCTTTGGCTTCATTTTTGGCCTAGTCAGTAACTTGGCATGATATCCAGCTTTGTGACGAAGACAAACCAAACAGCCGCAGAAACACAAAAGATATTGTTCATAGCAGTGAAGTTCATCAGAACTAATAAAGAGGACAAAAACATGAGCGTTCATGATTTGTCCGGCTGATGTAATGGGTACCCGCATAGAGTGATCATAAAAGTGGTTTTTGTTTTTTTTCTACCTCATAAATAACTCATAGGTGATTAATAAATTATAAGGAAAACATTAACAAGCAAACATCGCCTCTCTTTATAACTGCAGTTGGGTAGACATGGAGCCAAATATCATTTGCATCAAAATGAGCTGCTCTTTGAGCCTAGCTAGAAATTTTAGCCTCCATGTGCCATCTGTGAGGCAAAGGTGCAGAGACAATGCTGCAATGCCAAACAACACCAAGGATAAATAAAGTTAAACTTGTCCGAGTGAAGGTGAGAAGAGGTTGTGCAGCCTGGTTTAAAAAGCATGTTGGATATTTATATGCTTATTGCCAGAAGTTGGAAAAAAAATTCTAGTGTCTGAGTAAGATGCAACCTGTGAAGCTGCTTGTAAGATTATATCTCAAGTTTCTATTGTAAACATCTCCTGTTTTTGCATGAGGATTATTGACGCCACCATTTGCTCATCCAGCAATTTTACTGAAAATGTCAAGCCGTTTGATTGGTGGTCAGTGCGACATTGAATTTGCTTAGGGGGAGGGGAGGAAATCACATGTTTATTTCTTCAGTTCAGTTTTAAATCCATAATGGACTTAGGGATTCATCAAATCTTAAAAATCTCTCCAGAAAGTTGCTCGAGAAACAACATTTTCCTCCACTTTACCCAAGCCAGGTGTTGAGCTTTTGACTTCCTGCTCTTCATTGAGCAGCTCTAATTTCTCCGTTTCTGCTCCCACCTCCTGACCTGGAATTAGTTCCTCCACCCTTGATCATTTTCATGTCTGTGAGTGCATTTAATCTAAGGGGAGCCTATGTATGGGTCGGTCCTTTAGCATTGGTTTCTTTTTCTTCCATTACTCAGCCTAAAACCTGATCTAAGCTGACTAATTTGCGTGTTTCTGCTCTCTATTCGTCTCCGAGATGGAGAGGCGAATGTAATAAATTCAGATCGTTCTCATCAGAGGATCGCAGCTCTCATTATTACCATCACAGATTGAATTTCTTTATCCAACATGGAGAAATTTCCTCACATGTTAATGATATCCTGGTATATTTTAAGGCTTCTATCCTTTAATTGGAGCATAAAATTATATCAGCTGTTTACCGAGCGCACATTTAAAAGAGGTATTATAGCATGGAAGGAGAAATGCTTAGAGGTCAGGATTTTTTACTTTCTCTCTAGGCCCCAATTACAACTGAGAGCCTCATCATTGACGTGGGATATTCTAAATCATCAGAGAGTAATAATAGCTGCCATGGTTAGTGTGAAAAGATGAGCCCCCATTTTCAACATATAACACATAAAATGTTCACAGGACAGGAAGGCAGCAGCGTGAGGGATGTTATCACTCAGCAGAATCCTATTTTGGATGCCCGTGGGCAATATTGGAGCAGGTTCATACAGCTGCAGAGTTTAGATGAGCGGACACAGCTGCTATCTGAGAATGTGAATGAAGTTAAACTTGGACACAGCGGTCAGTAATCTGCTGGCAGCGCGGCTCGAGTGGCCACGCGCTGAAGATGGAGAATCACGGTTTGTGTTGGGAGAGACTCTCGAAGGAGCAGTTCAAGGATTTCCGTATGAAAAAAAAAAAAGACTGCGTTGCCAGAGTGTTGAGATTAATGGCATACATGCATTTACTGCGTGCTATCAGGGAGCAGGAGGGAGTAAGATAACAGGATTTCATGTTGCGATTACGCTGCTGAAAATCACAAGAGGCAGTCCGGTACTGCAGTCAATAAAGGATGACTTCTGAGCATTTTCTTCTCTTGAAGCTACAGAAAGTGTCTACGTTCTCTCGACATCAGCGTGAAAAAGAGGATTAGTTAGCAGGTTTAATGGCTTCTGCAAGGGTAACATTCTTATTTCTAAGATTAGCAAAAGTTTTTGTTGAAGGATTATAGATTATGCAGCAATACGTAGGTCTGAAAGCAATAATATTCAAACCACAACCTCCACAAACTTTAATGCATTTTGTTGATGTCATAGTCCAACACAAAGAACTGCAGTTATGAAGCGGAAGGAAAGGAGTTGCTTAGGCAGATTGGATGGAGAGACTTTGTGAGGATCTGTTTTCTGTTTGTCTCTCAATTGAGTTTAGATGTGGACTTTGACTGGGCCGATTTAACACAGCAATATGCTTTGGTTTAGGGCCGGGCGATAAATTCCTTTGAAATAATCAAAACTTTTGTTTTTTAAAGATTTTTGGAAAATCTGAATTTATTTTCACCAATACACTACTGGGATTTCCCCAGTTCAGCAGAGAGATGTTTTACAGCTTTTATTTAATTGGACATGAATTCAGGTCAACTCTACAACAAAATATGTAGGGGCCTCACTTAGATTTTTCTCATTTGTTCTTGTGAGATGCAGTCATAATATTTGGTCTGAGCCAAACTCTGAGAAATCCTACAAGAAAAATAAAAAAAATTATTACCATATCCAAGCTTTTTTCTCATAATGACTTTTTTCTTTAATCTGCTAATGTTTTGATTAAATTCTCATAATTGAGCAAAAATCCTTGCAGCCTTTCCCCAATACTCTGTTGTATAACTCACAGAAGGCATTATTGAAATAAAAGCCACTTTTTAAAAAGATTTACTGTCATTTGTAATTACTATTTTTGAAAAAAAAAAAATTGGATCAGGCATGAAAATATATCAGAGATTTAATTTTTCTGCCATGTTGTACAGGCCTACTTTTGTCTGAGCCATTGCACTGTGACTGGCTGAATGTTGAGTCATTGTCCTGCTAGAAGCTGAACCTCAGTCTCAAGTCTTTTGAGCCTCTAACAGGTTTTCTTTCAGGATCGCCCTTTGAAACCGACGTCCGCATGATTGTTCTGTCCCTCATTCACCTGGGGCAAACTTTAAATGGCTTATTTCAACAGTGGCTCTTTCTATTTTTCACTTCTTTTAAACTATTCAAGTACAATTAAAATCAACAACTGATAGTTGTCCTTTCTGGATATTTTCCCACCTGAACAGTGGATCTATTCAGCTTGTCCAGCGATACAATCGGCTTTTTCTCTGATAAATTCTCCTTGTTTTGATGGACAGCCGTGTCTGCAGTTTCACAGTTGTTTCCATCCCTCTGTGCATTTTCAGATGACAGATTGAACCTGACAAAATGTTGTAGTTCACTAGGTATGAATACTTATGTAAGGCTCTGTATAAACTATCAAACCAGTATCCAAAGCAATTGAAAGAGCAGTTTCTCTAAAAGCTTCTTGCATTTCATTCCAGGGCTCCTGCTGTATTTATTTACTTTTGTTTGTCTCTGCCAACGAACAGACAAAGTTTCCCCCTCACAGTCTGCTGCTCCTGTGTCACAATATTGATGTGATCCGTGTCGACCGCGTGCATCCCCCGGTTTGTTACAGAGTCGAGGGGCTGGACTACAGTGTCACAGGTGCGACGCTGAGAAAGGTCAAAAGCTGGGAGACAGATGGCTTACGCACACACATACACAGACATAAACACCCACCCACACACTTTTAACTCTCCCAAAGGGACAGTGATCCATTGTGCAGCTCAGATGGGCATCGCTGTCACTCACGCATGGAGCGCGCGCGCGCGCGCACACACACACACACACACACACACACACACACACACACACACACACACACACACACACACACACACACACACACCAAGCAGATGTCTGGTAAACGATTATGATAAAAAGGACATCAACCATTACTGTTAAATTGCTACTACCAGTGTGTTCTTTTTGTGCTACCTCATTACAACTATCGTTAAAGATTAATAACTGCAGAGGAAGGCAGAACCAACATGGTGAAAATAATTACATGTAGACTATGAATGAAAAACACAATAGGAAGATAAATAAAAAGTAAGTTTCATGGGAAAAAAAAAGGTTTCTTAGATTAAACATAAACTCTGTATTGTATTTTTACTAATTATCATATTCAGGTTGATATTAAATGAATGCATGTGACTCATTTTTGGCTCAGTTTGTCCTTATTATTGTGTGAACAGTATCTTTGTATCTCTTCTTTTTTTTTTCCACTTTTCACACCGCAGCTTCCCAGTCATACGACACGGAGAAGCTGCCTGTGCCAGGGCAGATTTGCTCTACAAAAAGGATATCTGATGGTTTCCTAATCGCTTGATTGTCTTTATTAAATTGAGGTTGCATTAACAAGAACCCATTGTTTTAAATAAACACAACAACACAATAAGGTAAAAAATGAGTAGCTCTACCAGCCTTTTTTGCAATTTTATTAGCACTAGTCACCAATGTCAGGTTGAGAGTCAAGCAAGGGTTTTTTTTTATATGGACGCAGAAGGAAGTTTTTCCACATGTACATGCCGCCCTGCAGGTTTACTTCTCTACTGCCGTTGAGAGCAAACTGAAGCATTTCTGCAGTGCTCAGCCTTGAACCTGACTGTGATGGTGAAAGCAGTTAACCTGCTGTATTGTATGTAAGGCCACCTTTTGGTTGCAGAACATGCTTAAAAAGTCATGTTATTGTTGCACGTCGGCACAGTTCAGGCAACAGTTTCCTAACTCTGTGTGGTTGGTTGAGCCAAGCTGCAGGTCTGTGGACATTCTTGCCTTGAAAGGCATCTCTATCATTCAACAGTACCAGAACAATAAGGAAATGGTTCAGAACTTGAACTAGGAGATTCTAGGAGAAAAACTGGAAAAGATCTGCAGTCCTGCTGACAGATGTAAAACCAACCATTTTTGCTTATACTTTGATTTTTCCTGCCAATAATGATTCTATCCAAGGTTCCACTGTAAGAACTGTACTCATTTCTCTTTAGCCCTCCTGCCAGGAACGATCCTAAACTCTCTTTTTTTTACTTTAGGAACAGAGACAAAGTCTCAGTGTGTCTGAGAGAAGAATATTTGTAAAACAAGGTTTTATTGTTGATATTTTAAGCTGTGTTGCATATTTTATGTTAGTAATATGGCCTGCTGAATTGTGGAAAAATTCATTTTCATTTTACACTCGACTTCTTCCAGATACAACATGGTTCCGTCTATTGCTGAATGTTTGGCACCTGCGATGCGTCATTTCCTCTCCTCTTTCTTCCATCTTTACTTGTGCAGACTTTTCAAAGCATAAGTTCTCAAAGCTTATCTAGTTTTCAGCCTTCGAAAGGTGCAGACATACGCATCAGTCAGAAGACATTACAAAATAAAAGCATACTTACAATTGGGACCGTTATCTCAGTTAATTGCACAGCTTGGTTTTCATGACGGTCTGTGAACAGCAAGCTCCATGTTCACGTTGAAGATGCAGACCTGTAAAACAAATCTTGACATTTCGAAAGTGCTGCCAATGTTTCTAAATGCAACATGTTCCTGAGGTGGAAAATTTAAGAGGATTAAACAGATCTACTCTGCTGTGTCCAGGTTAGCCTTGATGGTATCTAGCGACATCCATTTGTCATTGTGACAAGATGTCTACAAGGCGGTTGCCTTTTTGTACCTGGCAAAAGTTAGATGTGCTCACTAGGTTTTTTTTTTTTCTGTATGATTGTTTCTGTGTGGTCAACATAACCCATTGCTGAAGAAGGTCTTTTACCATCATCATATGTTTATAGGAGGCCGTCTTGTTCATGAGAAGCCAGCCAAGTGCTAGTACAAACTGCTATGGTGGTTTGCTGACATCACTGCCAACATGCGCCGTTACCGTAAGCAGCTTCAGCATGTTTGCATGCTGACCTCAGCACTTACCTTAAAGCCTGTCTGCATCTTGGTGCAACTTGGCACGGCTGCAGTCCTGATGTAATTATATTAGTGAGATCAATAAACTAAAAGCAAAGGATTGTCCCAGTTTGTTGCAGCCTCTAATTGATTGGCCATCCCATGAATTCTCAAGAGTTATAAATAGATCTGAAAGACAGTGATGGATGGTTTATCTCTGCAGCTATGGATCAGAGGCAAAGCATGCCTCTTCTATCAGTCACCACCTTTTATCGTCCATCCCCCACCTTTCCTCCTTCTTCCCTGCTGCCTCCCTTGCTCACTAACTATTACCATTTAGGGTATTCATGCCCCTCTGCCAGCAGGGAGGAATGTGTGTGTGTGTGTGCGTGTGCGTACGTGTGTGTTATTGTGCATTTGCAGATGTCTGCGTTGTTTTACACTATGTGCTGGTAACCTAAACTGGTATCTTATGGGGTAATTGTGTGTGAAATACTTGGAGAGTCTTCCATAATAACAGTTGGTCTTTGTGCGAGCGCTTAGGTGTGTGGGTGTTTGCATGTCAAAGGTGATTTGTGCGCGGAGGCGTTTGTGAGTGTGTGTGCAGGCGTCAGACACTCATCGTTGTGCAACAAACTGAGCATGGAGGCATCTGACCCTCAATAATAGATGTGGCTGCAGTGAATATTTAATGGGCAGGGGGCTGTAGATACATGCACGCTCTTACACAGGAGGGAAAAATTAAAATTTAGTATCCACCATGTCTGCATGACTTTTAGGCCAAGACTCTGGAGAAATGGTCTCGCAGTGTCTGGGATGTGTAGGGGAATTTCACCAGCTGGCTACAGTCTCACTCAGCTCTCGTTCCGTCCACAGGGCTCTCAGGATAGTGCTGGCGGTCAGGAAGGACTCGTACCCCCACCCTTCTCCGCCTTCCCACCTCCTCCGCCTCCGCCTCCTCAGAACGGCCTGACTCTGGATTACGGGAGCAGCCTGTATGCGGCAGGAGCGGTGCAGGGCCCCGTGGAGGCCGGCGGAGCAGGAAACGGCGCAGCCAACGCCGGCAACAGCCTCAGCCAGGTGAGGGCCAACCTTGTGGTGTGGCCCACAAAAAGACTTGAGCTTTTTAGAGCTGTTTTATGTCTGTCTTTTAGACTGCTGAGTAATTAAATCGTAGGCTCAATATCTGTGCTGGATTTGTGGAGATGCACCAATCAATTTGACAGAAATCTGACTCATCCAGTCTGTTTTTTGTGTCTGGCTCTGATCTGTGATCAGAAGGTAAAATACTGCAAACCTGATGATTTTTTTTTTCTTCCATTCATTGAACACAACAAACTAATAATTTTGACCATATTTGGTCTATAAATGCAACAAACTGCTGCTTTTTGACGTGATTCTTTTAATTGTAAAACTATCAGATAAAGTTAAAGGACCTTTCGGATGAGTAAATAAGGAAAATTATTCCAAATCAGTTCATTTGGAATCATTCAGTGGGACATTAATGACGAGCAGAAATCTGTGTTTTCTGTGAATCTCCACAGACTTCTATAAATGTTTCTGCTCTGAACCTAAATGACTCTGTCAAGTGTTTTACTACAGACAAATACTTAATTCCTATTAAATATTTGCTCTAATGATTTAACATTTGTAAACAACTTGAGCTGAATACATCTGTTTGTTTGATACAGTTGACATTACATAGGGATGTTTCTTTCAGACTTCCTCTCCTCTTAAATAAATACACTTTCCCGTCTACGCTGCGTACTTATTTTGAATTATTGGACTGCAGGTGATAAATTCGCTTAATAAATCTGCTAAGTAAAGCCTCTCAGGCAATCAACATTATTTTCTCTGCAGCAACGCTCACAAGTCTGCTTTCTACATTTTCTGAATTCCTTCCTTTTCTATTTTATTAAGCAGCCTGGATCCGGGACGGATCCTCTAACATAAATTGTGTTGGATGAAAGTGAAAAAGCCACTCAAGTTGTTGTTAATCAGAAACTTAAATATCTTTCAAACTTTGGTTCTAAATGCAGATGCCTCGATTCTTTTTGCATCTTTAGTTTTGGTTTTAGTAAATCTTTGACCTACTGAAGCCTTATTTCCATGAGGGGGCATTTGATTTAATTCTGATCTGTTGTTTGATATTAAACAATACAAGTACCTACAAGTACTACTTATGGAAACATGTCTGTAAATACTGATACATACAGTGATTCTTGAAAATAGGGACAAAACAGGTCCTATGGATAAAGCACAAAATTTGAATAAAATTTACACAAAATATATTTTTTTCAAATATCTGACTAAACTAACCTGGATCATGTGACACAATAATGTATGTTTTTCAGGTATTTGCTGAATATTTTTTTATTTTAAACATTGTAGTCGGTGGATGATGCCTGTAAAAGCCTTTGTCC
>CAEGAF010118435.1:0-23621 GCA_903067075.1 Micropoecilia bifurca
TGTTGAGCGCCGCACCGCATCCAACCCTACGCCGTTGGGTGGTGGGGGGGGGAACCCACGCCCAAAAAAAAAAAAAAAAAAAAAAAAAAAAGGAGAAAAAAAAATGCAGGACGGAGATGCGGGACATTGTTGGGGCGAGCACCGGACAGGCCGCCGCCGTTAGCTGTCGTTTTAAAAGTCTACCTCTTTAAGAAGGCGACCGGCTGACGGTAATTTCATCTTTTATCTCCTTTCATTTTTCTTCAATGAAGCTGCTTCTGCTGTTCAGGCGCTGCTGTGCGCGCACACGCGAATGACCCAGCGGCAGAAGGCTAATGTTAGCATCAAATGCTGCACCCTAAATGACCAGCGAACCTGTCAACTGTTGATAAATCTGCGGCACGTCATGATAGCTGTCGGGCTAATTGTGTTACACGACAGACACTATTCATTCTCACCGGAATAACATTGGTGTGAGCGAATAATAAAGCCATAGCTAGACGAGGCCGACATACCCTTAACCATCTTTTTTCTCTCTCTCTCTCTTTCCATTTTCTGTGCGCTTTTGGCCGACTGTGGGCAGTAACCTGCATCACGGCGAGTTTAAAATTAAAACCAGCTGCACATTTTCAATGGACTCACACATGCGTATTCTATCATTTGCACGTCAGTGGATATTTCCCAGGTAATTACTGGATAGCATGTTTTGGCGAGGAATTTCGGTTTTCTTGTAGAAAAATCGTGGCTGGGGAGGCAAATGGAAAAAGGGGGCTGCGGTATTGAAGGGGCTGGGTTTGCATCCTTCACTGTTTTCTTCTTTTTACTGGAGGAAAAGAGGGAAGCGTGAGACCTTTGTTCTTAATATGCGTCAAAAAATAGGGGTCAGAACGTGTCGGATGCAGGTGGATTGCTCCCCTGGTCTACATATGAATCGTGAGGATATTTGTGATGTCTTGGATTACAACAAACTGAATGCAGGAAGAGTGACTCTGTTACTGTAACTCCCTTTTTGTCCTCTGATTGGGAGATCCGAATTTGGGATGATTCTTAAGTGTTACTGGAAGCAAATGAATAAAAAAAAAGGGAAATAGGCAGTGGCTCTGAATGATGCTGGAGCGACTCCCACTGTGCTGCAGTGCACCACTGTCAGACAGGAGGGACTTCACACACGTGAAGGCACCACAAATGATGTGACGGTTTTATAGAAAACTGTGTTATTGAATGAGAATCAATATGGCTCAGAGCAAACTGATCTCAGTTGTTTGACTGAGCAGTTAGTTGACACATATTTAAGTTTATTGAAGTCTCTGGGTGAAAACACACTCATTTTCTTGGAAGGTTTGGTGTTGGAACTTGGGAGCCAGAGTTTCTAGTTTACATGAGATTTATAATATGTGTGGCAATTTGCAATGACTTTTGTTTGTAGACGACAACCTGCTTTTTAAGAATTGTATTTATTGTTTTTTGGCTTTGGCAATGACTGATAAATGGTTGTAGATAACATGGCTGATAAAATTGTTGACTTTAAGTTGGAAACTCCTAGTTCCCATTAAACGTATCAAAACTAAGAACATCAACAGGTTGTACTGTGATGCACTGTTGAGCTTTATAAAGATAAATTAATTGTGTGACCTATGCTTTAACACATTAAATTGGGATAATCAAATATCTTTTAGTCATTGTCCATTTGAAACCTGTCAAACAGGTTTCAAATGGACAATAAAACCTGAAATGTTTTATTTTCATGGAAAAAATGGCTGTGGCTCTTTTTTGGCTCTGCCATTTTATTTTGTAACCAAAAAGATTTTTAACAGTTACACATCTATGCAATGAATTAGTACTATGTTGTTTTTTTCTCGGCGCAAGAGAAACACCAGTTTCAACGTTTTTTTTTTTTTCTTTTCTTTTTCCATTCCTTGGCTGTGTTGGTTTGTGGTTGTATGCTGTACAGAGATTAAATAAAAAAATGCAGAGAAGATGACCTGCAGCTAAAGGCCATAGACTGGATCTACTCAAATGAAGACTTTTAGCTTTGGTGCATATATATTTCTAACTGTTGAGCATCAACATCACATGCATGTCAATGGTAGCAGTTTGTGAAGCTACTCATTTGACAGACGTATTGGACATGTGGCCTTTTTGCAGGAACTGGAGGCTATTAAAGCCCGGGTCCGAGAGATGGAGGAAGAGGCAGAAAAGCTGAAGGAGCTACAGAACGAGGTGGAGAAACAGATGAATCTCAGCCCCCCACCAGGTACGTCTGTTATTCGGTTGACCAGTCTGTACTTTTGGTCTTTATTTCAGTGAAGGAAGGATGCTATAACAGTTTTTAGTGGCTTCTTGAAAACAATTTTGTGTCGATGTATCCTTTTGAGTGGCTCTATTTTAACTTTAGTTCTATTCGTTTTTTTAAGGTTAGTTCATTGTAATGAATTGAATTACTGTGTTCTTTTTCTTTCTCTCTTTTAATTTTTTTAATGAACCCTGTCTGCTAAGACCTGCTAAGCCCGGTGGTAGAGGCACTAGAGCAGACCCCTAGTGGCTCGATGTGTTTTTGTTTTTGACAAAAAAGTTGACATGATCCTCATCAGCCACTAGATCACCCCTTTTGTGCTTTAGATTGTGTCTGATGATGAGATCATGTGTCTGAATGATCTCATCATGAGATTGGTCAAGCTGCTGTCCTGTAGACTTCCACAGTGCCATATAACAGCAGGGGACATCCTTCATCCTGGAGACTTAAGTGTTACTCCCCCAATGTAGAACTTATCTGCCCTCTTTAGCATGAAAGAACAACCCCCATCCTTTACAATAGACAAACGGCCGACCATCTGATTTGGGCTCCACAGAATTTTTGGTACACAACGATCAGAGATTCACACCTATTGTTCAATCAAGTCTCTCTTCTCTGAGCAGAACCTATAAAAGGAAGCCAGATCCACTGTTGGTCAGAGCAGACTTGACAGACTCCTTTGACTCTGTATTTCTGTTCTCACCTTGCAAGGTTCTAATAAATTTCTTATTTCTTCTCATCCAGACTATTGTCAAAGGAATTTATTCCACGACAAATCACAGTTCAGTGTGTCGACCATAAAGTTATTTTAACCTGCCTTTTCTATTACTGTTATCTGTGTATAAAAAAAAGCATTTTTAAAATGAGCAAAACTTAGCCTGGCAGTCAGGTGTGGGGGGGCAAGTGAAGCTTGGTGCCCTGCCAGGCTTATAGTCCTCTTTAGAAATCTCTGGGTGTTCTATACTGAAATTGTTTAAGTTTGCCGTCAAAGCTACAAGGATGGCTCCTGGAGATGCAATTTTGACTTGGAAAGTTGGTTTCCAAACTCTGTTCCCAATATGGCTACCATATGTATGAAATACAGCGATGGTTGTTAAAGCTGTTGGCACTTCTGTTACATTTATCACATTAGATTTGTGACATTTATGTTGGTGTTTTAATAGATATTTGGTCTGAAAGTATTTTAATACAATTCAGACAAATTTATTATAGGCTTGTATTTCTGTTAGTAGTTAGCATCATAGCCATTAGCCAATACCACTAGGTTTCCAACCTACAACTACAATACACTCCACTCAGGTGTGATGCCATGACACCCCAACCCTCATCTGAGCTCACAGATAAATTGAATAGCAGCCAAAGACTCTAGATAAGAAGTAGAAGAGGCATGCTTGTGAAAATATATGGTTCATAATGAATGGACCACTAGTAGTGGTGATGATGCAAATGGCTTTACTTTTGAGTGTTTTGTTTGCTTGAGCAGTCCAACATCGCCAACTGTTTGAAATAAAATGTTTGACCTATGAGTGTATTACTACGGCAGAGCAAAACCACAGTTTTATTTGCAGTTTCTAAGACAAACATAATCATTTAAGGGTTTTCATAAAATTGTCTGGCAAAGTGTTTCCAACCACAGCAACACCTCCCAACTAAATTTTGTACTTAAAAGGTATCCAACTCGACCAAAGTTGTTTAATTGTTGGTCTAGTTGGACTTGCAGCTCAACAAAGCCAGTTTGCTCCTTCACATGTGATGTATTTCCAGTGCTGCCTCACATAGCTGTGGGCCTGCTCTGTGGCTGCCATGGTGAAGAAGACATGTTGTTACTAATGCAGAGGAGCTCAAAATAGGTTTCTATCTAAATGTCCTTCTGCTATTCCTGAAGTCTTAATTCGGAGCTCCTTTTTGGAAGATGAAAACTTAGGAGCACACCCTAGTGTTTACCATGGGGTCAGGGGTCAGGATGTCTCAACATTACTTTAAGGAAAACCGTCTTACAGGACAAAATAAAAATTCCTGTCGATGCATAAATTTTTTTCTGGATGACCTGATTAAGGCAGGGACTCAAGTGTCTGTCCCAACCAGAAAATTGCTTGGCAACGTAAGACCATTATAGGCTGAGTTCAGGGTACAGCCACTACTCTTAGCAGAGACATGCAAAAAGGTTTGGGTCAATGAGCTCTGATTTTCCAGTAAACTTGAGACGTAATGTGAAGTAAATAAACTAAAAGTGCCTTAGCTTTGAGATGATTCAGTATTTTTTTTTCTATTTTACATGAATCCTGTTTCCTGGAGTTGTCTTCATCTCCAGTTATTCAGAGGTCACCATTTCAAAATAAAACAATTCAGAACCAAATACATAACAGTTTAAATAGTTCCACTTTAAAAAAAAAAAACCGTTTATGTAATGACGAACAGTCTGTAGTCGTGGAATCAAGCCTTTTGTCTTGACTGTTGCTGCATACATTTTTGATAATTAACCAGTTAAACTTGAGATTTAATGCGACTGAGTCATTCTCTATATTTAAAAAAAAAAAAAAAAATCACTTTCTGCTAATAAAAAGTTAGTTCAGACATGTGTGCCCCCAGAAAATGGAAAAGTGCTGTTATTTGATCCCGTTCCCACATTATTTTAATAAATTATGAACGAAAATTTGATCATAACTGATGGTGCAGAGGTTATTTTGGGTAAAATCGCATCAAAACCTCTGTTCCTAAACTGTACGATGCTGGAATTTAAAACCTGTATTTTGCTTCCAGATCTGTCCTTCAAAACCAGCTTGTTGTAGGCCGTCTTGTCTGCCTCTCAGCAGTTATTGACTTCTTCTCCCTCATCTGTTTTCAGTTGGTCCTGTCATCATGTCCATCGAGGAGAAGATGGAAGCAGATGGCAGATCTATTTATGTTGGCAATGTGAGTAACAGTCTGTTGTCCTGCGCTATGTTTGACGTGCCGTTTAGTAAAAAAAAGACCCAATTTTCTATGTTGCTACTAAGAGAAAAGGGGGAAAAAAGTTGGAATTTATCCTTATGAAGCGGGTCAGTAATTGGTGGTATTTGTAGTTCTTTCACTTTAAATGAACTCCAGACATTTTCCAAGACAAACCTGAAAATCCTGTTTAGCTTTTTATCATATCAGCATTCAGCACTTCCATACTTGTACTGATAGTATTTAGTATACAGATATTCGGTGCTGTAGTGCTCAGCTCCCTGCTGCTTTGTTCGGGTTTTTTTGGCCTCCCTCTCTTCTGCCCTTTTCTCTCTGACACTTCAATGGCTTGGCTTGTTTTAGTCAGAATGAGCACTGTCCTGCACCCAGGTTGCTGTGGTTACATTGTGACTTCTGAAACCCATCAACAGTGACGATGTTCATATTTGAGAAATTAGTTCCTTTGTTGTCAGATTTGTTGGATGTTGGTGTTTCTCCCTGTGACGTATCTGGTAAATGTTTTCTCCATTTTCTCTCCTCAGGTGGATTACGGTGCTACGGCAGAGGAGCTTGAGGCTCACTTTCATGGCTGTGGTTCAGTAAACAGAGTCACCATTCTATGTGACAAATACACAGGGCATCCCAAGGGGTAATAACCCACTTAACTCTCTCTTGTGTACCACGAGTTTCTGACTAAGAATAAGTTGGCAAATATTTTAAATGATGCACTGATTAATTTAATTTGCAGATAAATGCAAATAATGTCCAGTTTTTCAGTGAGACAGGGATAACCTATTTTATCTATTTTTATTTTTCTGATTTGAACGAATCTTCCAATGAAGGAGGTTTCAGTTCCCATCAGTTTAGTTTGTTGGGGTATTTAAAACCAGAAGCCCAGCAGAAATGACAAATGCACAGAGCCGATATTGATATCTGTATCGGTCCTGATGTTGAAAAGAAATTCTAGTTTCGGTGACAATGTGACCGATAAATAAGGGTTGATCTCTTTTGCGCTGTGCTCTGACCTTTTTGAAAAGTTTTATTTTTACATGTTTGGTCAATGTTGTCAACCTATGGTTTTTGTTATTTTCAGCACTTCTAATTGGTCTGACTCAACAAATTAAAGCTGCGTTGTCTTTACACGTTTGACCAAACCTATGAAGTATTGGCACTGTTTTTCTGTATGGGATCGGTGTCTGCCAATACTAAATCTAAATCTATGCATTTGATTCTGTATTATCTCAGAATTGTTTTTTATTATTATTGCATAATCATGTTCTTTTATTTAGAAATTTCTGTTGATTAGCAACCTTTTCCCCCTCCCCTCATTTTTAGGTTTGCTTATATCGAGTTCGCAGACAAAGAGTCTGTTAGGACAGCTATGGCTCTGGATGAATCCCTTTTCAGAGGAAGACAGATAAAGGTAAGAAACTTTCACTTTAACATGCAAACAATGGACAGTAACTTAATTTTTTTTCCATGTACTGGAAAGAAAAAAGATTTAACTTTTGTGATTTGAAACATTTTACTCGTCAATAAAATGGTCCGAGTCCAAGGTGACGCAGTGACCAGTGTTGACGTCACAGTGGAGCTGCATGTTTGAGTCTGAGATCTCCTAACGCTCCAAACTGTGTTCAGGTGGGAGCCAAGAGAACAAACAGACCAGGCATCAGCACCACAGATCGCGGTTTTCCTCGGGGCCGGTTCCGATCACGGGGTGGAGGAGGAAGCTTCTCCTCGCGTGCACGATACTACACTGGCTACACGCCACCTAGAGGCAGAGGACGGGCCTTCAGGTGAGCTGCTGATTCAGACCCCCGGGGAGCCTTGCCTTCATGTGCAACATGCCATCCACCGTCAAAATCTGTCAGTGCCCTTCACTTAAAATGTAACATTAGAGACTGTAAAACGTTCCATTTAGCTTACGAAAAACACTGAGAGCGAGGGCTTCACGCCGTCTGTCATTATCGCTGCTACAAAGTCTCCAGGCCGTTTTATTTGTCAGCTCAGTCATACAGGTTTTCTTCTGGTCCTTGCTACCTTATTTGGTGAAGCTGGCATTCAATTGGAACAAGTCTGGGTTGTATCCTTTCATTTTTGTGAGAAAGTGTCTGACCTTCAAGGTCACCGTCTCTAATCAGCCACTCACACACACACACACACACACACACACACACACACACACACACACACACACACGCACGCCATGAAACCTTTACCCTCCCAGTTCACTCACTCACTCACTCACTCACTCACTCACAGATCTGGCCTGTAAGAAAAAGAGGGGAGAGGCTTGGATAAGGGCAGAAATACTGATACTAATGGACAAGACCTCAAATTCCCCCAAGGACTGATTAAAAGGTGGGAATTAGATAAACTATGTGGTTAGAAAGAGTCTAATCTTAAACTCCCGATAGCTACACAATGTTCCCTCATTAATCAGCAGCACCATTGGTTAGCATGTCGAAACCACAGAACATTCAGAGTTGTTCCATTTGAACTGGCCTTGATGATTTATCTCAGAGGAGTCTGGTAGCTACATCAGGACTTTTATCACTGCTTTAGTTCAGACTGAGCTGCAGATCTGAACCACATGTAACATTTCACCAGTGCTTTGTCTTATTGTGGAAAAAAAATCAGCATCAAACCTGGCACGGAGCTGCAGCAGGCTTGGGAAGGTTTCAGTTTTTAGCTCTGATCAAATATCAAGCTTGTTGGATTGGTTCTCCGTTCCTAGCTAAAACCACCTCAGCTAGCATTTCACTGTGCTAAAGGATTAAGTAGCCAAATCATATTTCTTTAAAACCTACAACCTACTCTGTCTGAAAGCCTACAACAAGAGATTCTACAGTAAAAATACTGTAGAATCTCAGTATTTACTCAGATTTAAAACCAGCACATGAATTGTAACTAATGAATTGTAGCTAATGCTATGAGCATTAGTTACAATTCAGTAGTATGTCATCCAAGCCTCATCATTATTTGGTTATGTGATCTCTGCAGTGTTAATAGTAAAACAGATCAGTATGCACTGCATCTTAATAAAATGCAACATGCCACTCTGAGAACTTTATAACATCTCACTGTAAATAATTCACTTTTGGAAACAAATTTTTAGACATATTTTTAAAATCGAGGTTTGAGTTTATATTAATGTTAAAGATGTATTCCTGAACAATTTTCTTTTCCATTTGACCTTTGACCTTGAAAGAAAAATAAGCAAAGTGATGGCATTGAACAATGTTAGGTTATTGGATCCAAAATCTGCTTTGCCCACATGTAGCTGGGTGTTTATAAAACTGAATAACTCCAGTACATCATTTTAAAAAGTATTGTACACAAGGGATTTCAGAAAAGTTTACATCCACACAAAACCATGGGGCTAATTTGCCCCAGAGTTTTAAATATGCCAAACCCATAGAGGGCAATGTGTGGAACCCTAAATCTGAGTTTTCACATAGTTTTCTCAAATATCCACTTTGGAGTTTTTCTAAAAAATCCTTTTTAGTGATGCAGAGTTTTTGTGTGGATCAAAGGTCACACAAAAACTCTGTTTTCTCAGATATCTGGCTACATGTGGACTAGGCCACAGACGCTAGGCATGCATCGTGTTGCCAATGACGACACTGGTTGTCCTTTAGTTCGAGTTGGCACCGAAATGTCTCCACCATATGGGGAAATGTTGTGGCCGTCCCGCAGCCTGCTGAATGGCAGTGTGCAGCAGCAGTAGGTGTGGGAGGGGCCATCCTGCATTACTCCATTCAGTCAGAATAAAATCTCCCCAGCACTTTATCTGACATCTCAATCCAACGACTTGAAACCTCTCTAAACCTTGATGCCAAAGTCCAACCCAATGCTGTCGGGATGATCACATCCACACCAGTATCTTCCCAGGTACATGTAGCAAAGAGCTAGAATTTTGATGCCCAACAGTTTTCATAATGTCGTTTGTGTTTACATTTTTTTTTGTACTCGTACGTATGTGGATTTTTTTCTTTTTCTTTTGCATGAACATGACTCCCCCCCCCCCCCCCCCTCCACTTACACCGTGCACACACTCGCTCCAGCCTCACAGCGCTCACTCCCAGAAACCAGGGGTCATTACTGCAGCCTGACCTCGGCATCTGGCCTTCCGAGCGGCGGGGCGTTGGCTCCCAGTGTGACCCGTTTGTGCTGTCTGTGCGAATGAGAGGCGCTCTGCCGCTGGCTGGCGTCCCTCTGTGTGTGTTTTGTGTGTGTGTGTGTGTGTGTGTGTGTGCGCGTGCGTGCGTCACGTTGTGTTTCTGAGTGTGGGTTAACGCTGCAGTCGTGAGTCCACTGTGTAAGTGAATGCGTCTCGCTGATGATGTGTGTGGTGCTGTTTGTCCTCACGGTCTTTCCCCCACAGTGACCCCCAGAAGGAGGCTCTCTCATAGAGAGACAGAGAGAGAGAGAAAGAGGGAGAGTGCCATTGCTGTCCCCCCTCACACCCCCCCACAACCTCCCCACACACTTATTGTTCTCACTCAGTATCTGAAAAACAATTTTTCCTCCTTTTTTAAAAGCTATTGGTCTGTCCTTCCACACTGATTAAAAGACAGCCTGTCTCATTTTAGACATTTACAGTTGACTTTTAATTCAAACCTTTTCCTCCCCTCACACACTCTCACTTATCTATTTATATATACTTATCACACCAGGAAATTGGTGTCCATCTTCTTAAGCCAAACAGAAAAAAATCTCACCCTCTTTTTCTCTCTCTTTTCCAGGGGCCGAGGGCGAACAACATCGTGGTATTCCCCTTACTAAACACCCCCCTCCCCAGTACTCCCCTTACTATCAGTCCTCCCCTCCCATCTCTGTTCCATTTTAAAACACACACACACACACACACACACACACACACACACACACACACACACACACACACACACACACACACACACACACAATGAAACTCCTCCCCTCCCCACCAAAAAAAAGAAGAAGCCACTGAGGAGAGGAAAAAAAAAGACAAAAAATGGAGAAAAAAAAAAGAGAAAAAAACACAAACCCCTCTCCTGGACAGAGAGACTGGCTGGCCGCAGTGTGAGATTGTGTGAGAGCGTGCGTGTGCAGAGCTTGATGCGGTCACACCTGGTAAGGTAAACCTCGGTTGGCCATTGGTGGGGGGTGGGGGGAGGAGGTGAAACATCTGTTGGGTTTCTTTTTTTTTTTCTTTTTTTTTAAAAAAAAATGTTGTTTCTGAATGGGTGGGTGGGTTGGGGGAAAAGAACAAAAAAATGGTTTAAAAAGAAAGATGGTATCTCAGGCTGCAGATGTGTCTCCTTTGGTCTGGCTGTGACCTCCTGCTTTCACACCATCACCAGTACAGCCCACCCACTCACCTTCCACCGCCATCCAAAGAAAAAAAAAAGGGAGGGGAGGGAAGAGAAGGAGAAAAAAGGGAGGGAGGGCAGGAACAAGGAAAGTTGATGTTCGATTTTTGTTTTTGTTGGTAGAGCATTAGTGTGAAACGTCCACTAGCTTTTGAGTGTGTATTGTTGTAATTTCTGTCGTTTGGAGTTTGTCATTACCTCCTGATCCCCCTCCTCACCCCTCCCCACCTCACCCTCTCAACCCTTTCTGTCTGTTTTCTCCCTCTGACACTCTACCCCAACAATGTATTTTGTTTATTTATGGATTTGGTTGTCTGCTGTCCAGTGAAGGACTGTAGGATTGTATTTTTTTCCCCCCCTCCCACCTGTTTTGTAGACGAAGTAACTTTGTTTTTGCAAGTTTTTCCCAAACCAGGCATGTTTCATTTTTTTTTTATTATTTTTAGTACTCCCCCCTTTCCTTCCCCCAGTGCTCCTCTCTCCCTCTGTGCACCTTGTCTTCCATCTCTCCACCCCCCCCCTCCGCCTCCTTCCCCCCCCTCCTCTCTCTGTATATTAGACCACTTCTTGTCGTTTCAGGTTTCAGGACCAGTGGAGGCTGACAACCCCTCCCCAGGTGGCGCCGGCCCCCCCCACTGTCTCCGCAGCATCTCTGTCTCTCTCCGCTCCCGCTATGCACACTCACCCCATCCTGTCGGTGTGGGGGGGCGGGGGAGGGGGGCAGGGCGACCACAGGCCCACCGCGGGGGGCATTTACTACAACAGCAAACGCTGACGATGCTTTTTAACTAACACTTTCAAAAAATGAAAATACATTTTAAAAAACAAACAAAAAAAAAAAAGTCACACACACACACACACACACACACACACACACACACACACATCGCCCACAACAAACACACACCTAACCGAACACACCGCAGAACTGATGGCCAGCCAAGCCGACACATGATTTCCCACACACAGCTGAAGCCAACAATAGCCGAGTGGCAGACAGGCAAGTTTGTGCTAGAGGGGGGAGAAGCTCAGTGAGACGAGGGGGGGTTAATTACCGAGGTGCGACTCGAGGGCGCCCCCTTTCTCTGACTAGGCGCAGTGCAGTCACGGCTTGTTTGAGAAAGGCTGCCCAGCTAACAGCATTGATTTAAATTGAAGAGTGGGCTGGAGCTGTTTTAGGGTGGGGAAAGTCAGGGGGTGGGGTTGGTCTGGAGACCTTTTTTGTTTGTTTTTTTTTGTTTGTTTTTGGGGAAGAAAAAAAAAGATTGGGGGGTTTGGGTTTGAACAAATGTTTTGCTTTTTTTATTTTTATTTTTAACCCATGAGTCTGTAATTAGGAGGAAAAAAAATAAAGACATTGTGTAAAAATGAAATTGCGTCAGTTTTTCTTTCTGTTGTCCGTCTAAGAAATGTTAACTTGTATGTATTAGTTCCTCGTGGAAAATGCTGAACTATTGTGGCATGTTTGTCAAACTGCTCTGAAACTTGAACCCACATTTTTCTACTGAATTTAATAATTCACAAGGATTGTTTTTCATTTCAAGGAATCTTGACATTTTGTTGAGGAAGTAGTAATACACTTGACAAATCTATTTTAGATGCTTTATATTTCTAAAAAAATTACTACTGTCTTAACATGCCTAGATGACACACCTGACTACTGTTATTAAATGTCTGAAGCAATACTAGTAAGAAGCTGAATCCTACTCCCTTACCTTTCTTTATTGGAAAAAATCTAATTAATGGTTTGCAGATTGTCACACTAATCTTTAAAAAAAAAACAAGCTACATCATATTTTGGGTCTAGACGGTATGATTCAGTCATAGGCTGTAGTGTTCATCTATTGCATTCCAGGGATCATGAATCAGTTTGAAAGGAGTCAAGAGGTCAAGTTGCTTTTTACTGAAGTTAATATGCTATTGAAATCAGTATTTCAATGCAACAAGCCCAAACGTGCCTAATATGTGCAATTAATTGATAAAAGGTCAGATGTGGTCAAGTCTATGCAGCATAGCTTTGGAAAAATACAGGAAAGCCAAAACTAAACGAACAGCAAAGAAAAATGCAGACACTACTCTTAAACTCTTTAACCTTTTAGTTTCTTTAAGGTTGTTTTTTCCCCATGTTTTGAATTGGAATGCAATGTGCCAAGTTCCCACTTTGTGTATGTATAATGAAATGAAATAAAACAACTTGAGCTGGACTTGCATTTCTATACACCCTTATGTGGCTAATATATCACTTTCCATTCCCCAGTGTTTCCTCAAGTTTGGTCAGAAAACAATTGGCTTCAAATGTGTTTTGCTCCTTTTAATCCGAGGGAGCAGTTTAGGTCCAGCACTGGTCTTTGCTTTGTACAGCATATATGTTAAACTAGATGTGATGATGCCACAAATATCATCCTTAACTAGATGCAACCAGGGATGTGAGCCAAACTGCTGCTGTTGGCACTGAGTTAAGTAGAGCGAGAGCCGTGGCGGCCATTAATCCTCCCCAACATCTGGCTGGGCGTCCAGCAGCTGTTCGAGCTCCGCGCGCCGTTACAACTGAAAAGGTTTTACGGGGAAAGCTTCTGTTCTCGCGCCTCATAGAAAAAGGTAGGAGCGTATGCTGCATTCCAGGTGTACTCGGAAAATCCAGACGTCCCAGTTGGAAAAAATCAACGGACGTTCTCCGAAGTCGGATTTCCCATTGAGGAAGTGGGAGCAACTCGAACTACCTCCACTTGTTCGGTGGACTTTGCGTTTCAACATGGCCGCTCTTCGCATCGACAGTAGTAAGCTGTGGTGGAAAAGCATTTAACACGACATTTTGCACGTGTCTACATGTAACATTACTTTAAAATCAATGCTACTTTTAGCACCCACAACTCTTAAAAAATTAAGTGTTTGCTTATAGGTATTGGAAACAATGTTTAGGCACCACCATGTTGGAGATTCCGGTTGTACCGGATGGAACGCTATTACCTGGGGTCTGACGTCAAACCCAGTTCAGAGTTCTGAATTCCCAGGTAACTGGAAGGCAGCATTGAATTGTGTAGCATCTGTTTGATTGATATAGGAATCATGACTGCCCTCTAGTGGTAACTAATGACTGAACAGCTGCAATATTAAAACCAATTAAAAAAACCACAAAAAAGAAGTGATGTGAAGTTTATAACTTCAAAACATTTTCATTTAATATTCTGACATCATTGAACACCACAGCTTGATTTATCTGTGTTTCTTGAAGGCTGTAAAAAGAAGAAACAATATGAATAATTATCCATTCATTGCACATGATACACCCCCTACATTTTCCTTTATAACAGACTCACCTCTCCTCTTGGTTTTCTTTTTCATAAGTTTCTTCTTCTTTTTTGGTCTACCGCTTTCCACATCCTGGGGTAAGTAGACAAAGAAAAAGTATCTCAGAACTGACAGATAAAGAGAGCAACACATATCCCATAATCCACTGGCGAACTTGAAGAGAAAGTTCCTCCATACATGCCATTCACTTGTGGGAAAGTCAGAGGTCACTGAAAACACACCTGTCCACCTTCACCGCCGGTCAGAGCTGTGATGTCACCGAAGTGTGTGATGCCGCTCAGCTGGTCTGACATGGCCATCGTGCTCCTCTTCCTGGCTTTCTTCTCGTGCTTCGCCATATTCAAACGCACCATCATCGACTCCTCGTAATTTTTCCTGTAAAGTAGCAATTGGTTCAACGTTCTAAAGCTCCCACTACATTTCCCTGTAACTGGAGTATTTGGTGCAGGTCTTTCTAAGAAACACCAGAGGAGTAACACAACACAAAACCCCTAATAAAATTAGGACAGATGGATCTGTGAACAGACTGCAACGAAGCCATCGAGTCTCAACCTGTGGAGCTCGTCTCGGCTGTCCCTCTCCGTCTGGAAGTCCCGTCTGTCCCGGATCTCCTCCGGAGCGTCGCTGTACTGCTGCCTCAGTTCCTGGATCACGGAGCTCCGCAGAGCCGCTCGTCGCTGCCGCTCCGCCTGAGCCTTCTTCCTGTCCGCTTCCGTCATGTCACCGTCTGAGGGGGAAACCGGGCGTTTTAATATCCGACACAGAGAGACCGCCGTGAAACAACTCTGCTCCGTCAGAGGTGAATGTGGTTACCGTAATGCACTGGCGCAATCTTTGGCGGTACGTATTTCCTGCCACTAGAGGGAGCTGCTTTCTTGTCGGAGGCTTCCTTGCTCTTCGTTTCATCCTCAGAGTCCTCCGATTCGCTCAGCTAGACAATAAGGCACAAAAGAATCTCTACTTTTTCTCTTTACCCAAACTTAAACAACTTCATTCCAATAAATTGAGAGAAAGACTCTTTGTAAGGCATTTGACTAAAACTCTTTGGTAACAAGCGGAAGAACTTACTTTGCTGATGAAATTTTCAGGATTTGGACGCAGCTGGAGCGGATCGTTTTCAGCTAAACTCAACAAAAACAGATAAAAAACTGTATTCAAATCAGATTGCTTAAGAACTGATGACCTTTCACATATGATATTTAATCTATACATTACCCAAACTTCCAGTGACAGCAGTGCGCACCAGTTTATCAATTTGATACTTCAGTTTATGGTCTAGTGGTCGCATTTTCTCTAGCACCTACAAAAAAGGGGGAAAAGCTGAATAAAGAGTGTTAACCTGCGCAGGCGGGAACTGCGGCGCGTCTTGTAGACATTCTTACGGTTCTGATGGTGACCACTCTGCTCAAAGCTTCGCTGTCTTTTATCTTGCCTCCTTCGGCCTTGATGCTGATGAGATGAGTGAGGTCCTGAAGGTAGAAGAGCAGGAGGTTGTAGCGAAGGTCCAAGAAGGACAGACCCTGTAAGGGACCATCAGAAGCAAACAGTTTATTACTATTATTATTTTTTATTATTACATATTTACAGTACCTCAAATAAATGTTCATACTACTTGAACTTTTTGACATTTTAGCAAAGAGAAATCACAATTTATTAGACTATTATGTGCCTGTACAGCAAAAAAGTAGCACAGGGAAATTAGCTGCAGCTTTTTTTTTTTTTTTTAACAAAATAATCAAAACATCATATGTTGGTATTCAGTTTCTGGCAGTGGTGGCAGCATCATGGCATGGGGATGCTTTTTAAAAAAAAAAACACTTTGCTTTTTTAATTATTTTTTACAAATAGTATGAAAAATGTGTTGCACATTTGCATTTAGCCCCTCTGAGTCAGTATTCTTACAACGTTGTTGCTATAATTAGTCATTTTCCTGATAAATAAATAAATTAATTAATTAAAAAACCTGCATTGCCCAAAATCGGCAAGTTTTTAAGAAAGCAAAACTGGTGCTACAGTATAAAAAAACCTGCATGTTTGACCATTTGTCTGGTTATTTCCAAGATTAAGGTTTCAACTTGACAAAAGGTAAACAAGTTGAAGAAGTACGTGATGTTACGTGATGGTACAACTTAAACTAAAATGTGTTGACAGATTTAACTCATATAGAGTACTTTACTTATTTACTTACCTTTGAAGTGTTGAATACTCCATTCTTAACTTTAGTCAGCAGCTCTCGAACAAAACCGGTTACTGAAGCTACCTAAAGTCAACAAAAAGGTCAAAGCTTCACCTGTGCTGAACAGTAAAAGGAATCCATACATAGTATTTTCCAAGGAACCTCTGGAAGGTAGTGAATATATGCTACTTTATAGAACATCCAGTTCCATTGCAATAGAATATTACAGCTTCTGTCACCATCTAATAATGTCGAACAAAGTTATATGTGATGCTGCATGACGTGTTTCTACTGTTTCATTTAAGATCCTTCGAGCGGAAGTTGCGACATGTTCAGAGCTGAGGTTTAAAGTAAAGCCTCGACATCCGTTTATTTCTATTACATACAACTAAACCTACTAACTTTACCTGTTCTGTGAGATTATTCAGCAGCTGCACAGCTTTGGGTAAATCACTTTCGATTAGATCCTGCGAGACAACAGACAAAAAAAAATACAATACATGTGAAATAATATAAAATTTAAGAAAAACATTTGAACACGTTTGAAGTACTAAAAGGTGAACGGGGTGTTTTTCTGTTAGCTTCGTCGACTGCGTTTTAATATTAACATATATTTTAACCATATATGGCACAAATATTCAGAGATGTCCTCGGTATTTAAACGGCTTTCAAGAACTTTAAAGAAACCCTTTGTACGAATACAATATATAAAATAAAAATATCTTAACAAGATGGATTTTACTCACGTTGCCAACAGGAGCAGCCATTTTAACTTCACCCAACCTACGGAAGCCGCATGGAGACAATCTTCTTGCCGCGCCTACTGTAATGACGGGAGCTCAAAAAATATTTCCAAAAATACAAATACGGTGGAAATTCTCTGTGTCAAAAATGTCTCCCGAAGATTAAAAAATAAAAATGAAAAACGTGTCCGTGCGCCGTATCGTATCAGAGAGAATACTTTACTTCTAGAGTTTTTTAGCTGTATTATCGCCCTGATACATTTTTATGGCGACTTACTTTTAGCCCAGATCTGGTCAGGTCGCCACGTAAGTTCAACAATACGTCCCAATCTAAAAACAGGTGTGTACTGTCTTATTCATTCACAACCTTTTATAGGCTGGGTGTCAAGATAAATAATCTGAAACATTTTAAAAAATATTGTCTTCAAGGTGGCTGGACTGCATTCAGCTAAATAAAGGTTGAACATCTATTTCATTCTGTGTTTCAATAAACTTGCACAAGATGCTGTACAATAGTTAGGTCAAACCTACTTGTGTATATATATATATAAATTATTTTATTATGACCATATTATGCCCCCTCTATCTAAAGCCCATAAGCTTAAATGTTGAGGGAAATGTATATTTAACAGTAAGTTATGGTATCTAATTCAGTCACTTTTTTTATCATGCAAACATATTTTTAAAAATTACTATATGCATTCCTGTTATGCTTATTTATCAGATTAAAAGTACATTTTAGCTGTCATTAAGCATACTTTTCATTAGACCAACATTTCTGTATAAATTTCCTTTATTATTCTGACAATATTCTGACAATATTCTAATCTTAGCGGCCATGTTCTCATTACATGGGTAAGTGGGGAAAAAATAACTAAAATGATAGAAAAATATGCTTTAAAACATCATCATAGAATCTGTATAATGTGTGTTTCATTTTATGCATTTACCTACTGAGAAACACTTTTCAACAATATTTCAATGTACTGACTATTACTGCGTATGATGTTTTCCATACGTGGTCCAAAGGATCAAGACAACACGAAAACTGTAGCTGCCCTTCTTAAGATTTCACAATGCAACCACTTTTCTGATACAACTCTGTGCTCTTTCCAAATCATTTTATTTGAAATTAAACCTTTTTATTGGGCTTGTATCATATTCTGGTTCACTATTTTATAGGTATTTTCTGCTGATCCCCTTGGTTGACGTTCCCCATTTAGCCCAATGCTACGCTGTACTTCAGGGGTGTCAAACTGGTGCCACTGTCCTGCAGTTTTTAGATGTGCCACAGGTACAAAACGCTGGAATGAAATGACTTAATTACCTCCTTCTTGTGTAGATAAAGTTCTCCAGAGCCTTGCTAATGACCTAATTATTCTATTCAGATGTGGTGTAGCAGAGTCACATCTAAAAATCGCAGGGCAGTGGCCCTCCAGGACTGGAGTTTGACACCCGGGCTGTACTTTTTTCCCCCACACCTTATATCACTCAGACAAAATCTCCTACAAATTAATTACAAATGTTAAAATCAATTTTTAGGGGGGATTTCAAAATAGAGCTACACACCTACGCCAGCTTTACGTAGGTTGTTTGTCACAAATCAGCTCTCATCTGGCAACTTGGGACGACTTTACCAGGTCAGAGTGAGAATCTCCACTGTCAGGGTTAATTGAAGCTGATCAGATAAAGACATCCTGGATGTGTTGCCTCACAGTTCAGGCCTCTGGGATAACTGCTGAACTTGATAACCACCTGCCCTCCAGAGATGCTAATGAGGCAAAATGGTAATTCAGGGAGCCTGGCTCCGGTGGGTGACTCGGTGTAGAGTTTTTTTGGGGGGATTTCAGAGGAACGTATGAATGGAAGTTGATGCGTCTTCCTAAAAAGGATAAATGTGTAACAGTTAGCGACTGAGAAAGTGACAGAGAGAGAGAGAGAGAGAGAGAGAGGAAGTGCTGATGTGATCATCAGAGGGGTACCTGCCTCTCGGTGTCCTGCCTTAAAGTCATTACGGCTCACACCGTCTGAGGAGAGCTGCAGAGTTTGAGGAAGAGTCATGGTAAGTCACAGCCTAACTTTGTTGAAATGTCCAAATAACCTAATGAGGATTTCAAGATTTAAAAGAAAAGAAGGAGTAAACGGACACAAATGAATAAAAAGTGTATATATTCAGGAACTTTTAGGGGAACCACCGTTTGATGGTAAAACTGACTCAGAAGGTTACTGTGTGAATATTAGATTTAGGGATTCACTGTTTTTTGTTGTACTTAACTTTTTGATGTTGAGAAAGGAAATTGGGAATAATGATGAAAATCACTTTGGTAGATGTTTCACATGCCAAATGTAGAAAGTAGCTTCTACACTTTGATTGCCAGTTTTTTTTTAAAGTTACATTTTACATTCAATGTAAATCTAATCTAAAGATGCCCCAAGAAGGCTTTAAAATGTTGCTTGCTTTTTTTTTTTAAATCAAATATTTATCAATAAAGCATATTATATCATAAAAACGTAATATCTTAATAGTAACAATATATTTTTTTGACAGGAATAAAGAAATGTATGAGGTAAATCCATCTCCCATGTGCCCAGTTCTATGGTTTTAATATTTTTCTAACAGCCTAAAATTGTTCCTTTCTGTATTTTTAAAAAAGAAAAATACAAATGATATTATAACAAGAAAATAAAAAGTCATGCAGCAAAGGCGCACAAAAAGCGACATGGTAGTTTTTAGTTCTGCTTTCTTCTGAAGATGAATTTCATTGTCTTTTTTTTCTTTTTTTCAAACATGAAGTTGTTTAATGGCACTTATAATAATCCGTTACACTTCTGGTTGTTTACAATTTGCTTAAATTTGTAGCATGAGAGCTAATCAGATTCAAGGGGGGGAAAAAATTAAACTAAATCTCAAAGAACCTGCCTGAACTCGACCATTTTGACTGAAGTAATTCAAGAACAAAAAAAGCATGCTGCCTAATCTAATCCTGCCCATTAAACGCCGCCCGCAGATGTCAGATTCCAGAGTGTCGTCTGTCATCCAGGAGTGGGTGAGTTCGTATCCAGGTCAGCCTCACAGCCAACCCCTGAATCCCGTCGCCTCCAACCAGGCCGCACAGTCCAGTCAGATGTCTCAGATGGACATGATCTCGTACGGCCAGTCTCACGTGGGGATCATCAGGGGGGTCGCTGACGAGCGAGTGGCCGAGCAGATGATGGGACTGCCCTACCTGTCCTACAACACGTCCTGCCTCAGCAGCCATCCCAACTCGGGGAGTTCGAACCACCACCAGAGCCACGCCGGCGCTCAGCAGGTGAGTCCGGCGCGTTGCGTCTGTGGGGTACGTGACGTTTGACAGACGCGCCGCTTGCTCAAACGCCCGTTTCACGTTTCTCCACCCAGGACTTCTCGTCCTTCCTGCTGCCCAGGGCCCCGGTGACCAAGAGAAGCATCAGCAAGGACAGCGCGGAGTACCGCCTGCGGCGCGAGAGGAACAACGTCGCGGTGAGGAAGAGCCGGGACAAGGCCCGCAGGAGGATCCTGCTGACCCAGCAGAGGGCCCAGCAGCTGCAGGAGGAGAACCAGAAGCTGCAGATGAAGATAGGACAGCTCAGCCAGGAGCTGGACACTCTGAAACACATCCTGTCACAGCGGCACCTGCAGGGAGGCGAAGACGGCGCACCGCAGGAGTCTGGTATTTGACCTCTTTGCCCCCCCGCCCCCCACCTCTCCCAGCAGGCCTTGAGAGCGTCAGAACCGCCTGTCAGGATTAGATGCAAATGTCCGAAAGACTGAAAAAAAAAGAGTCTGTTTTACACTAACATTTGTGATTTTGGGAAGTGGAAAGATTGACTTTAGCATAGGTTTAAAGTGTGTGTTTGTTGGAAGTTGCATAACGGCAGAAAAAAAAATAACGAAGAAAAAAAGCAGAACTAACTCAAAGTGACCTAGCAACCACATGGAGGTTCTGTCCACCACCCTTCTCATTTTAATGCATCTCTTTGTGTAACGTAACTTTTCTGCCCAAATTTTCTTACTGTGCTCACAAGATGAAAAACTAAGAAAATGAAAAAGAGCCTTCTTCACTGTGCTGTAATATTTCACAAAGCGTCGACACTGGACACTATGTAATTTATCAACTGAATTGAAAGCTCATAGATTTGATAAAAATGGACTTGAGTTTGACTTTTTAACTTTAATAGGAAGATGGGTCAGAATGAATAAACTCTAGTTCAGTTTTGATTCCACATTAGTGTCTCTTCTAACTCATCAATTTTAATTGGCAAATCTTTTTTTCCTAATTAGCTTTCTCTCACTAGGTAAGGATTTTGAAGCATAAATTCTCTTTAAGCAAAAATTAAACCTGAGGATTTTCTACATTTACAAGCATCGCAATACCATCTTAATTCACTTTATCATGTGAAATGGCATTTTTACCTGCTTTTGCTAACCAGTGTTAGTGGCACATTTTATCACAATAGAATCGTGAGGCCTCAGTTTGAGCCCAGAGTAAATTCCTCTCCCAAAGTTATACGGTGAAAGGGTCAAAACTGGCAATGTATAGAAAGACTGATCATGCCTAAAGATAGTCAGTCATAAGCTGAAGCGGGTCAAAGTTGGAGCTTCGTGTTGGGGAAGGCAAAAATAAATAAAAAATGATACCAAACTGGTGCGATCTAGAATTGAACCCGTGTTCATGGCTTCTTTGAAGATTCCTCTCGCAGTTTTATTTTAAAAACAAAACCTTTCCCAACATGGCGTGTGATCCGTGACGGGCTTGTTTGAAATAAATCCTCTTTTATTCAGAATTCAAGTCTGTCTCTGAATTTATTTTATTTTATTTTATTTTTTACAATATCCTCATGTAGGTATCTTCGAAAGCAGCAGAACCCACGCTGTTTATACCCTACACGTTACCAGTCTATTTTTAGCTGAGGTTAGCAATGTAAATATGGAAAAACAGACTGTAAAAGAAAATCTGAGCTCTGACAAATCGTAAACTTACAATAGAGCTTTAGCTTAGGTGTAGCTTCTGATTAATGTGAAGGTTTGTTGACTTTAGCTGACGCTTGATTGAACAGGTAAATATTTCCGCTCCTAAAAGTTTTTAAAAATCAAATTTAGAAAGTGAATACGTTGGAGTCCAATTTGTAACTGATTACATCTTTCAGTTTATGATTAAAACGAGAATTTCTCAGCTTTTTTCTAACTAGCTAACTCTTGCAGAAGCATGTGTCTGCTAGAGCTAGGAAATAAGCACAGCAGAGGTTTCTTGTGTGTTGAGTCATGACACATTTGTTTCCTTAAAATTAAAATATGTTCTAATTTAAATTAGGTCGTACATGGCGACATCTTTAATTTAAAAGGTAATTTTATAGGCTGTGATAAATTCCAGGTCATAAAAGTTGAATTTTTACCACATAAGGTTACTGATTTTAGTTTTTTTTAAAACTTAAGTTAAGACTGGATTCTTGAACAAGTAAATATTAATTCCCCCAAAATGTTTTCGTATAATACATTTAAGTATTTCATGATATGTTGCCTAATAGGGAAAATGTATCCTTTAAATTACTGTTTTAGCTTGTGCTAACTAGCTAGCAGTTAGCCACTAATCAAGATAAAACTTTGTCAAAGTTATTTTTCTGTAGAACAAGTAAATATCCTTGCCCCTACATGTTTTAAAAAGACACATATATAAGGATTAAAAAGGTAAACTAGAATAAATTAACGCCAACCTGTAACAAACTATAATTAATGCTATTTTCAATCATGTTTTAAACGTAACTCTCCGAAAAATAGCTTACGTAGCATATGGTCCCTTTCAGACACACGTGATAAAGGAAATATAATCTCTTTTTGGGTGTGTTTATGTTCCTTTGTGTGTGTGTGGTAGTAGGTTTATGTTTGTATAAAAAGGCCAAAAAGGTAAAATAAACCCAAAGTGTTTGCTAAACAGAATTGCTGAACTATAAATGTGCAAATATCCCACACAAACTGTTAAAGGTTTAAGTTAGGTAAATGAAAAGAGCATTTTTAGTTGAAAATATATATCTTTTTTTTATATTATGATGGTTAAATTACTTAAATAAAGAAGATGCAACATAGGAGGAAATGTCTCTTTGTGATACATAAAACAATACATATAAAAGGAGTTGTTTTACTGGTTTTAAAATCAGATATGAAGAGACTGAGCTGTTCAGAACCACATCGACGTTGACGATCTCAGCTTTAACGTTATTAGAGCCTTGAAAAGGTTTCCCACTGTCTCTCGCAGACTGATTTGTTATCTGACTTCTACTTCATTACCATTGCCTAATTATTTCTACCTGACATTCGAAGGTCCGTCAGGGCTGATTGTGAAGCGTTGTTGCCCAACAGAGTTACACAACCCCCTGTGGTTTGTAGTGAAGGCGATGAAATCTAAATATCTAAGTGTCTCCGTCCATAAATATTTGATTTGTGACCACCGTGATGGGACTCTCTTGAAGTAATTTCAACAGATTGTTGTTGTGGAGTCTGGTTTGCAATTGTGCAGTAATTCTTGTAAAAAAAATAAAAAATAAAAAATTGTTAAATTACTAAGATTTTTCCTTCCAATAGGAGATCTTTGTTTTGTTTTCTTGTGACGCACAGATTAAAGGCTGGATTACACTAATTTATCTTAAAAACATTTCCAGAACAGCAGCAATTTGGAATATGCAACTTAAACAACTGCAGAAACTTGTGAACGAATCAACATGTTGTGTTGTCGCTGTCATCCCGTGGGGGGGGGGGGGGGGGGGGGGGGGGGGGGGGGGGGGGGGGGGGGGGGGGGGGGGGGGGCGGGGGGGGGGGGGGG
>CAEGAF010118439.1:0-12658 GCA_903067075.1 Micropoecilia bifurca
ACTTCCAGAAAACTGTAAAACAGCTGAAACACTGAGTGCCTTTAAATCTCAAATTAAAACCATGCTGTTTAGAGTTGGTTATGAATAAACTGAATGTTTTTATTCTTTCTTTTTACTTTTAATAATGATTTTATCTATTTAAATCTTTTTCAAACTCCGTCTTATTAATGTTTCTCTAATCTTTTTCAAAATCTGTCTATTTCTGTTTTCATTTCCATTTTAAGTTGTCTAAAGCACTTTGAAATGCCTTGCTGCTGAAATGTGCTATACAAATAAAATTTGATTGATTGATTGATTAAAACCAATATGCAGGTTTTGACCACCCTACGTTTTCTTGTTATACATTTTGTTCTCAAACGAGAGGTGTAAATAAACATAACATAAAATATCAAATGCTGAAACAACAGAAGCATCTTGTGCATTGGACTGAATTATTGTTCAAATGTAAAACGATTGCTTTTCTGTAAAGTCTCTCCTTTGATAGGTTTACTTTAGACACAGACCGGAATATTTAAATGAGATCTTAAAACACTTTGTTGCTAGAATACTCCCAGTGGAGAGATGGTTTAAATGGGAACTGTCACAATAATGCAAACCTATTTAATAAAACATTAAAAGATTGAGTTGACAGTTTTCCACCTACAATTCACAAAGCATTTTATAGCACTTGTTTGCTTTTTTATTCCTCTGTTGCAGGTCTAGATATTTGCTCAATAATTCTACCTGAAAGGAGAAACTCGCATTGTCTTTGGAGATTTCCATATTACAACGGCAGCACCAATTAACACCATGATATACAACATCAGACTAACTCATGGGCAGCGAGAGCCTGTAGACGTAATGTGCACACAAGGTAATGAGAAGCTGCTATGTCTCATTTCCCAACTTGATTCGGCTGTAATAGTTTTTTTCTGCTAATGTCCTTTTCGCCCTCATGGCTCTTAAAGAGGTTGTTCTGGTCTGTGGTGCAGATATTATCTGTTTGTCCATGTGGAAAAGCTTCAGCTCTGGACTTCCTTGCAGGGAACTAGGCACAACATTTTCTCTAAATACACAACTAGGAATTGATTTCAGAAAATATTAGAACAAAAACTTATCTTTTCTTCAGCAAGTGTTAAAATTAAGAATACCGAACCTTGACTGAAAGATATTGCACAGTTTTATGCATTCAAATGAAACCAAGCGACAAATGCAGATTTGAATTCAACAGCTACCTTCTTAGAATTAATAAAATAGTTGATTTTTTTTATAAACCCTTGTATTGTTCACTCGTCTTTGCAACTTTTAGTTTTTATCTCTCCAAGACCTTTGATTTTCCACAACAATGGCTACTGTGGATGAAAACTTTGAACATGAGAGTGAATTCTTAAAAAATGTAGTTTTTTTGGTTTGAAATGATTGATGTCACATGGTACACTTTAAGCTTGTGAAGGTTGTTAAAGAAAACAGCCAACTGCTCCATCTGTTCCTCTTTCTCCCTCCTGACCATGTCCACACAAAACTGTGACCCAGTATGCAAGCTATCCATGTACAGGCCTGGGAGGAAAAGAGCCTGCAGGTCCTCTTTTCATAGCCTCATACTGATGCATTGCTTTAAATCCTCTCATTTATTATTCATATTTCCAGAGGGAAACACTTCTGCTTATCTTATTAGTTTGCACGTGAAAAATTAGGCATTTGCATATGTGCATACAATAGCAAGATAATTTAGATGCAAAGAAACAAAACTTGTAAACAGGCTTAAATATCCAGTAATAAGAATGCAGATATCAGGTAATGCCACTGCAAAAAAAGTGTACTTTACTTTTACTGTTTGCTTACTTTTCTTACTTTCAGTTCTACTTGCAGAATGTATAGCATTGTTAGTAATAACTACATGCTTTTTTCCCCAACACTTGTCCCTGTTCACACGAGATATTTATTTAGTCTCCTTCCTTCACATATGTTTATGTTTATTTGTAAATTATCTGTTCCTAACTGCAGCACCTTCAGCTGTAATCAGATGCACCATGCAAGTCAGCAAGATATAAAAGTGAGCCCATAGAAAAGGCTTCTGCAGTAATTGGTTCTTTTATAATGCAGTGACTTGCAAAAATATTCATGCCAGTTAAATTTACACATTTTGTCATGTCATGACCGTAAACTTCAATGTAGCTGATTTTATGGCAGGATTTTATGTGGCAGAACAAATGGGAGGTGGAAGGATGCTTGCTATGCAAAATTAAACATTGTGTGTAAAAAAACATCTACAAAAAGTGTCGCACTATTCATCCCTCTTTGCTCTGATATTTATAAATAAAAGAAGCGTGCAAACATGTGCAAACATGACGCAAGACTGATAGAATGAATGGCATTGAAATGACTGTTCTAATTCTGTCTAGTTGGAGGGAACATGACCTTATCGCTGCATGTTTGATTAAAAAAAGGAATGAAAATGATCAAAAAGATATGCATCTTAAGTTGGGCCACAAACCTTCCCTGGGGTGCAATAATGTGATATTTCTTCTTTTTGGCATTATGGCTTCTTTACTACACCCTCAACATCTCAAATTCTTGTCTTGTGAGTTGACATTTTTGGTGAGCTGCAGAGATCCTGTTTCTTTTCACTAATCGTGAAAGACAAATAAAACTGCTGCAACATATCAATTCAAAGAGATCATGTTCTTTTAATAGAATGTATAAAATTGATTGTTTTTTTACATTAGGTTAAAAAAAAACTTTTAAGATCATTTGTATTAAAAACTACGGTATTATGCTCAGAGAAAATTATCTGATTTGAAACTAGTGTTTTACACATGCAGTCTGTCAAGTTTTCCCAAAAGATTCAGAATGCAAAAGAAAAGAAAAAAAAAGTGATAGTATAATGTAATTGTGTTGCAGAATCCTACAAACTGTCCTACATTCAGTCAAAACAGTTAGTTAACATCGACAGACAGTGGATGTTGATGCATTGTTGCTTTGTACAAAATTGTTCAGCTGTGTTTTGTAATTTCACCACAAAAAACAGTGAAGATAAATAAAAAGGACTACGATCATATATAATTTAATTGTATGAAGTTTTATGACGATTTTCTTTAACATTGTTTTTGGTTTTATAGTAGTTTTGTTTTTGTGCATTGTATATGTGGTATGAGAGATTTATTGGAGATTGGCTGTGATCAAACCAAAAATACCTCTGCTTCAAGATGCAATAATGAAAAAAGGTGAAGCCTACAGTACACTGTGCACAAATTATGAAAACGTGCTTAATATTATTGGTTGCTAAAGCAGGTAACAAAAGTCTGACTAGTTGGGTACAAATTGAACTAAGCAGTTCAACCTGAAATGAAAATAATAACTAAGGCCTGGAAAACAATCACCTCAATAAAGCACCCAATTTTAATGTGTAAACCAAAGGTTTATTTGTAAGCTTTTAAAGAAATATTGGTTCATTAAAATTCCAAGTAGTCTGTAATTTTAATAAATTCTGTTTATTTTGCTTTGCAAATCAGTTCTGTTTTTTTCCCTTTTTTCCTGCTGATACACACACTCTTCTTTCTTTGAAGTTGTGTTTATCAAAAGTATTTTGGAACAAAAGATTTCTGTTATGATACAGTAAACTGCATCCAAGCTTGTTACTTTTTTCTGTCAATACCTTTAATAAAGCTCCTGATCACTGTTTAAAAAACAGAGTGCTGCTGTCAATGGGCAGAACAACAGCGCTAAATGGATTAGTGAAGACATCAATAGTGAGTTTGAGGTTTGAATGAAGTTGAACTCAATCTGCACACAAAATAAAATAGTAATTGGTTAGAAGATGGCTTAATTTAAATTCCAGCAATCAAAGCCTGTTTGTCCCTAAACTGCAAAGTGATTTTCAGAAATCAGGTGAAGTAGCTGTTGAGTCATTTGGTTTTAATAATTCCATCAACCGCCTGCAGTTTTGTTAGTTAATATCATTTCATGCTCTGAGGCTATAAAAGTCTCCCCACATAATTGTCGTACCTGCAGGATCTCTTTCTGGCAGTCTCGACTGGCTCCTTTCTGCAAACACTATAATCATTTTAAATCCAGTCCCACGGAAAACAGCTGCCGGGCCCCTGAACTGTGAATAGGGATGACTTCTTGGCAGAGAGAGGGTTTTGTAGATCGTAACAGGTCTAATGCGGTGCTCTCAGCTTCCCCTTGAGCAGACGGTGTCATAATGTGGCAATAAAAAAAGAGCCATGGCTACTTTCTGCCACAGAAGTGAGCCGGTTCAAGGGTGCACAATCCATCCAGGTGGACACATTACATATTCAGTGTATCCTATGTGTTGGTTTGAGAAAACATGAGGTATACGTCCCATTTATATTAAAAAAATATTTATTATTAACCATCATGATGTATTTTGATATTCTGGGTGGGGGCAAAATACAATTTCATAACCCAGATATGCAAAGATAAAATCCTAATATGAATAAAACAAAAATCAAAAGCGTTGTGCTATCTTTTGCATGAATTTCTATTAAAACAGCCTAAAATAAAATACTGTAGTCTTGTCAAAACCTGAACTTAAATTTAAATTCTGTGGCATTATATTAAACAAATCATGCAAATTAAAATACCCTCCACTGTGGCATTAAATCAGTACTGTAATGGTGCTCTAATTAGATTAGGCATGTATTTTATATACTGACCCTCTTAGTTTGAATTTATCTCCATGTCAAAAAAAATTAAAAACTACATTTTGTTCTTTCTTGGTTTATCAATTTTGATATTAAAATTTCACTGATAATCTGAAACAAGCAACTGAGAAAAAAACCCTAATTTCTAATTAGGAACATATTTTCTCATGGCACTTTGTGTAGTTTGGTAAAAAAAAAGACATTGTGGAAACTTTCTGCCAGATGTGCCCTTATTAGAAATGTCAGAATTTCAGCTGAGCTTACTCAGCAGCTCCTCAGTTTGTATGAACAGAACGCTTCTTTGAAGATTACTCCATGGCTCTGAGTGTGATGATCCCATTTCCAAGACTTCTGTGGAAATTTGAGTTAGTTTCTAAATATTCCATCCTCATGAAAAATAAGTGAGAGCGATCATTTATCTTTGATATTCTGCACTCATAATTTATTTTGTTTTGTTTTTGAGATGTTTATAATTCCTTTTTGGGCTGACAAATATTTATTTGATGTTGTTTACCCATATTATCTTACAGTGGAATATAGGCATAGAATGGAGAGTAGCTTTAAATCATCAGTTGTCAAAGTGGGTAAGAGACGTCTTGCTGGCAGGCACAATATGGTGGGTTCAAAATGTCCCTGCGACAGACGGCGTCATTTTATGCCTGAAAAGTGTGGTACAAAAACCCAAAACTGCTAGTGTGCAAAATGGTGTAAAGGGAAAATGATCAGCTCTCATCAAAAAATACTTTTCTTATTCCAAACCATTTCTTAACTTGTGCACAGGGCAAAACATAACGACTCTGCTACTGCACTTTAATGAGATTTATTGTGTAGCTTCATCAGACTTCAAAATGTTTTCACATATTTAACATTCCATGCATTTTCTCCTCCCTCCTGTGAACTCTGTCCAGGTGTATCAGGACAGTATTCCCAATAGTGTGATAATTCAAGCAGGACATCTCCAGCTGCAAACTGCATGTACAAATAGTCAACTTTAGACCAAATCTGCACCACTTTTTCTTCGCCCCCCCCACACTCATCTGCTAATGTATGGGTTGCATTCATAAATTTAGCCCTTACATTTTTTCTTTATGAAAGATACATTTTTATCTTTCATAAAAATAGGTTCCTCAGCTCCTTCTAGTTAATATACAGTAACAAGTGAAAATCTGCATGGGGCTGACAGGTCCTGCTCGTCTTCCATCCGTCATTCCCCGAAAGCTAATTGCAGTAAGTTTCTTTTCCCAACCAGTGCTCCATCCTAATGAAAGTCCCTCCCATTGAGATAAAATTAGATTGAATTTGCTAATATCCTATCTTCCAATAAAACCACAGATTTTCTGTTTTATAGCCTTCATATAAAATACCCTTATAATAAATGTGAATCTCAGCGATCCTGGCAGACATTATACGTCTTCACTTTGAAGGAAGAGGCACATATTGTTTAAGATTTTCTTTTGTGTAAATTAACACCACCATTTTGTTCCTCTTTTTGTCCAGGCATTAATTTCCCACTTTAAAATGTGAACCCTGTTTTTCTCATGTCTGAATGGACAGCCATTTATACCCCTTCAAATCCACATTTTGTCATTTTATAGCCACAAACTTGAATGTGTTTAGCTGAAATATTACATGAGAAATGAGCAAAACGTAGTAAAATCTTTGAATTGAAAAGAAGGATGAATGTTTTTTTTTCTGTTTTTGTAACAAAGAAAAATCTTAAAAGTGTGGCACAAATAAATATCAATGACAATTTATTCGGATACACCCTGGATATAATATGAATATAATCATATTCAAGCAAAAAAACAAAAACAATAGATACATTGTGGATAAAATGGTGGAGATCTTTATATCTTCTTAATGTTTCACAAAAAATTGTTCACTCCGTCATCTGAAACTTGAAATGCTGAAAAGAAACAAAAATGTTGCCTTCCATCTCAACTGTCAGGCTACCAGGGGAATTCAAAGCTCACGTGGAAGAATCTGTCAGCAGGACAACTATTAATCAAGCCTTTACTTGAGCCTTTGTGAAAAAGTGCCAAGACGAAAGTCACTATTGAGGGAAAGCCAGAAGACTTCCAGTATGCAGTTTGCTCCATGCAAACCTGGTAGTGATAGTATTATATTGTGGGGATCCTTTTCTACAGCAGTGAAAGATATGTTTGCCATAGTTGTTGGGCAGATAGATCAACTAAGGAACAGACCTTAGATGAGGGCACAGGTACAATCAAATGGTTTATCAAAGCATATTCATGAGTTAAAATTTTCTAAATTTAACTGGGGGATGAGGAGTACAGATCCTCCAATCCAATCTGACTAAGATTGAACTATTCTGCAAAAAAATAGTTAAATCTTCTGCATTCTATTATCCAAAAGACTTGCTGCAGGTATAATGGCTACAAATCCTCAACTCTGGGGAACTGGATACTGGTACATATGCGTGCCACAGTTTTCAGATTATGCATCTTTTGCATTGCTCAATACCGAAAAAATTGCTAAATCCACAGAGGTTCATGACTAACCAAAGAAGATCTGAAACACTTCAAGCCAATATGACACCACAATGTGCCACATTTGAAAATCTGTAAAACTCGGTGCTACATTTGTCTATTTGTCATTGGTGGTGTAGTTTTTTTTTTCTAAAGGTAAACAAATGTAAATAACCACGTTTCACTCTGAAGCCTTAATAAGAGAATTAGATAAAACACTCAGTATGTTTGTTATAATTGCCTTGCGCCTGCTGCAGCTATGATTGGATACAGAATGTCTTCAACTCCTATGAGACTTTGGAAATCCTCAAATTATTGAGGTAGAGAATTATACAACAGCTGCTCTGTTTAAAAAGAGGACACTTGTCTTTAATAGTGTGCATCTTAATAAGCACAAATAGCTGTAACTCAGAATAGTTGCTCTGCAAAATGTTTCACCCCAGAGGGCGTAACCAAAAGATGATAAGCACTTCATGAGGAAAGAATTGCAATTTGAGTTGAAATTTCATTTAAAACGAAAACAGTAACAGAAAGTTATTCTGGGCTCCAGGCCAATTAGCAGTAGTGGTATTGATTTAAATGCAGTTTTACCTACATTTTTCAAAGTCGCTGTTAATTTGCCTTAAGCAAATCTCCATTGTTTTCATTTTTAATTGAGTATTGCATAGAGTACTTTTTCTTTTGTGAACCAATAGTTGTTCAGTTCACTACTGTTTTGACAACTGACTGTGTTTTTCCAATATAGCAACAATTTGCTGGCAACTCTACCACAAGGTGGTGATAATGCACTAATTGGTTGTTAAAATATTCCAGTTGAAATGAAAAAAAGAAAATCTATCTCAATGGCTGAGCATCTATTACTGGTCTTTTTTAGTAAGGGCAACAAAGTATGAGAAGAGTGTTCACTCTGGATGTGTTCACTCTGGATGATATACCATTTCTGCCAAAGCATGCCGAATCAAAGTTCACACATAATAGAGTAAAAATGACAGTATTTTATGTTTGATTGTGGCTTTACTTTGTTTATTTTACATCATACTGTATATTCATTTTTCTTTAATTTGACCAGTTCTCTTCAGAAACAACACAGAAGGCCTTTTCTGCTAAGAAGATTACTAAAATTGTATTGTTGTCTATTAAAATGAAATAGAGAACATTATTAGGTAACTTGGTAACATTTACTTAGTAATGATATTCATATTAAATGATATAATAAAACAGCTTCTGTATTCACACAGTAATATCATTTAAGTAGCACTACACATGTTGATATACGTTTCTGTCAAAATAATAACCCTGAGCCATCTGTAAATTGGATCACAGATTTGTGATGCCATGATTTTATTGGAGTCATATCTTCCTTTGCTTTTTTACTGTGCCAGACGTAACTGCAAACTTAGATTTGAAAAGGCTGCACTCTCTGTACGAGCTCACTGAAATAATTTTTAAACCAAAAGAAGTTCTCTGTTTAAAAAAATACAAGATGCCTTGAGGAATTTGGAGTCATTGTAAAAAAAAAAACAAGTCCACCCTGTTTAAATTATAGGGTAGTAAAGGAAATGTGGTTCCCTTTATAACTAGAACATTGCATCTTACCCGATGAAGACAGTTGATCCTAAATGTTCAGTTGTAGGACCAGTTTCTTTTCCATTTATGAAACCCTTTTTGGGGAAAGGCCTAGTTTCAGCTAATGTTTGCTTTTATGTAGATGATGCACTTAATTATAAAATAACATAACCTTTATGAGTAGCAGAAGATTCTGTTTGACTTGTATTTAATCCTTTTCAAAGTTCTCTTTTCCAAATTAATTTTATTTCTTAATGTCAAAAAGATAATATATGTTTTCACAAGATCCTGCTTATTACCTTACAGATGCTAAATTCGATGGAAGCCTTCTGGAGTGGGTTGTAAATGTATTTTAGCATCTGACTTGACTTTAACCAAACCCTTGGTTGCCTCTTTGATGGACCTTTGACAGTGCTTAGATGAAAGTTGGATTTTTAGGATTTTTTTTTTTTAGAAATGTTTTTGCTAATAAATTCCATAGGCCATCCTCATCATATTTAGACTACAGTAACATAGTTTACACGAATGCATAAAAAGAGTATCAAAGTGTATGTATCAAGTATAAAAAAAGCATCAAAGTGCTTGCTGCTCGAGCACTTTGATGCAAATGCAAAACCAAAGAGTCATAATTGCTACTTTATGAATTGGTTCATTATTCCTTGGGAGAACTTTAAACTTTTCTACACATGAAAACAGTTCAGAGGATGCATCTTCCTTTTACCATGACATTTCATCCAGGATTGCATTAAAAGTATTGTAATTAACTTCGCTTTATCTGTCCTGGTATCAAAGTGCACAGCCACTGGAAGGGAAATTAAAGCTTGTGTTTGGGCTAATCGCTCCACTCTGAAGGTGCCATTTTCTGAAGAATGATGACGAATTTCCCCCATTTCCTGTTTCTCTCTGTGTTGCAGCGCTGCCAGTTACAGAGAGAGGGAATGTCCCCCACGTCTCTGGAGAGTGCAGACAACAAGCAAAACATTATGACCAGTCAACTTCAAGCACTAGTGGACACTGAAAAAAGCAACAACCGGAAGGGTCCTCGAACAAATTCTGAGAAGCAGAAGACGAAAGCTGCTGTAATCTGTCAGTAAACAAACCCTCAAAGGGTTGAGACCGGACTTGGAAAAAAAGAGTAAGTCGTGGCCCCAAATGATTGCCTTAATTACACATATATAAATGTATGGAGTGATGATACTAAGAGACTTATAAAATTTAAAGATGTTTTCTTTTGATGTGAAAAAGTGTCTTGTTAAGGAACAGATGTGAATATTTTAATATGATAGAGATGTTCGGTTGTAATGTTGACATTACGTTTTAGCTGGGTCAGCTTTGTAGGCATCATAGGTTCTTAAACAGTATGTCGGCTGTCTGCTCTTGCGCAGCCAGTACAATTTTATTTTTCTCGTTTCATATTGTCAACAGAACAAGGCTGGCCTGAGTTGCTGGCAACAAAAATCTTGATTTATATTCATAACACAAGAAAATCCTCATTTAGAAGATGTATAAAGTTATGGGAGAGAACACAGCACACTGAAATACATCGGAAGAGTATCTTCTTTCATCAAGATCCACTTACACTAAAGCAAAGATGTCAGTCACATAAACACCTGTCATAAATATCTGCCACATTCACTTTCTATCAGGGTGAAATGGCAGACGAAACTCGGCGAGCTTTCACCTTCCGGTTTATTGAGATAAAATACTTTACTCTTTTTCCTTTTTCTTTTTTTTTCTAAGATTCAAATTTAGAGCTGACCAGCTGCTTTGCTGATATGTTTCACTCTGAATTTACTGTATGCAAAAGTAACATGAACATGTGTTCTATATTTTTTTAAACCTAGCCTTGATAATTACATAACCAAAGGTGAAACCCTGAATTTGTTGTATGTTGTGGACTTATGAAAAACGTTGTGATATAGATGCACTCCGAATAGGAGGGGAATAAAAAAAAAATGTAAATATCAGACGTTTATACATGTGTGTCCGAAGATGTGTTGCAGGTACAGTAATTTGAGACTTTTTTTTTTACTTTCTTTGACTGTTATGGCCATCAAGAATCAGTTTGGTTTGTTGAAAACATGATAAAAATCACATTCCTCATGTTGTTACTAATGCTGCTCAAACATTCTTCATTGCTGTTGATTTTTTTTCTTGCATTTTAGATTTTGTTTTATTTTGTAGTTTGCCGATCATTGTGTAGCTTTATCTGAAAACAATTGGACTTAGTTACATCTCTTAGACCTGCAATGTTGCCTGTGAGTGAAATGAGTAGAAAAGTCAGCTGCCCTACCAGTTGTAGTAAGTAATAGATCATATCTTTTTTTTTTTTTTTTAATAAAGATAGTGTTTTATTTCTTTATATTTTTCTTTTCCATACAGTGTTAGCTACCCTGGCACTTAAAAGCTTGAATTTAGACTTCTTGAACTTAGTGTTTCCTAAAGAAAATCCAAAGTTCACATTCCTGCTCTTTCTGAGAATTTGTATTTGTACTTGCCTCTTAAATTGTATCCCTCAGAAAAAAAAGAAAAAAAAATGTTTACTGAATGTTCCAAATATTTCCTTAGTGTCAAGAAGCTTGTAACCAAGAAATAGTTTTAAAATAAATGTTAGGTAGTTTACAAAGGAAATTATGGAGAAGATGTATATTGAGAAGACATAGCCAATTATTTTATTGTCATTTTGTTAATAAAAATATTTTTTTTAACCAAGACCCTAGGTTTTATTCAATGAAGAGAAAATGGATTACTTCTCAAAAATACAAATGACATAGAAAATAAAACATGAAAACAGCAAGAGATTGTACCGTGCAATATTGAGAATTTTCTTCCACTGAAAAATAAAAAAAATTAACATTGGTCCAGGTATAGTTAATAAAAAGTGAGTAAAATTAACAACACTAAGAAACATTTTGTATCATAAATATCTGACATGAAACATTAGGGTTATGGTGTTGGAACTGTTTGCTTGCTGGATTTAATGTGTCTGATATTATATTTACTTGTGAGATTTTTATTGGTGATTGGTACATCACCACAAGAGTAATGCAGCGGTTCTACTACAGGTTTAGTCCTGTAGTAGATTAAACTGTATTTTGGCAAAAAAAAAAGTCAAAGTTGCAAATTGTGAGACAAAACGAACAGTTTAATCTGAATGAGCAACAAAAAAACAAAATGATATGATCATTTCAAAATTTAAGCTTTTTAAAAGTTGACATTTTAAGATAAATATGTCCCTCGGTTTGTGTAAAACCTGTGGAAAGTTATGATGCAAAATCGACTTATTTTTTTCATTAAAAAGTGAAACGATTTGCCTTGTAAACAAGGCACTAGACCGACATCGATTTATATAAACATGATAGGAAACGTTTGAAATTGAGATAAGAACAATTTCCAGTTTTGGATAGAAAATGTAATTTGTTCAGTCTAACTATGAATATGCTCATGTATAAAATTAGTTTTTATTAGTATTTGGGAATTTAAAAACCTTTACCAACTGATGGTTTGATTCATTTGAAATGTTTTATTCTGCCTCAATTAAGACCTTGTTAATCAAAATGTTGATAATAATTTTTACCATAAAGGCAATATTTGAAAAATCTCTTATGTTTACGTTCACTTTATGTTCCCAATGGGAATTCTCTGAACTTCAGCTCCAAATTGCAGATGAGAAGCTGATTTTGAGGGGACATTTAGCCAGTATTGTATTCCCCATTCAGGAGTGTGGAGCACAAACCGCAGCTTCAGCCTTCCAGAGAGGAACATACCTACTTTAATATGGCTGAGAAATATTGTGCATAGTGTTTTTTAAAAGAAATGGACACCTAATCTTTGACTTGTAGAGCAAAATCACAATCAGGGTAGCATTATATTTAACAGATTGTCATTAGAGATGTGATACAGCCAAGCTGTTTCTTACAAGCCAATATTTGAGTCAAAGCACCTCATTAAAAGACC